>QLNU02015360.1:9589242-9610676 GCA_006491805.2 Dysdera silvatica | reverse complement strand
ATATCCCCCACGAAAAACTCACAAAAATTTAGCCCCGGTGGCTTTGTGTGTTGACCATTATTTGGCAATTGTGTTATCCCTGTGAAGGGTAATAATATCTTACAATTTAATATACGGAGAAAAAAGCGTTTGTTCTTGTTCTCATTCGTCTAGTAGGTCAAGACACCGCGGGGACCCTGGTTCGAATCTGGGATGAGGACGGCGTCTCTTTTTCTCCTAAACAAAAATAGCTCTAGTTTGAGCTACTAATACGTGGGTGTCAAATTTATTTGTAATGATTATATCGTTGTTTGGGTATCCAAACTCAGTTGGATTCAGTGACGTCTCCAAGGTTTCTATATCCACAACATAACAGAGGGTAGTTCGGAATACCACAGATATATCAATTTAAGGAGCTTGATAAAGTAAACTGCAATCAGATTTAACTTGACTTTATTTGTTTTTATCCTGAGACGCACAATCAACATTTTATATGATAGTCTCGAAGCTACTAACTGTCTTAAAAATTATACAAGTTTTGAATCACATAAATAACTGTAGGCTGCAATATTTTAAGAGTTCTTTCCTATAAACAGCTCTAAACGTTTTCAAATTTATGGAGAATTCTAGCGAAGAATTATACGAAGGTACTATAGCACTGCATTTAAAAACATCATTAATGTGTTAGTCTATTTTTATCTGAGAAATACATGTGATTTTTCCTCATACATTTAAATGACTAAAAAGATCTTTTTTTCAGAGAATTACAGCGCCAGCAAGTAGCCGAAAAAGAGCGGTCCTGGGAAGAAGAATTAAAAAAGGTTACAGATTGACATTTTGAAAGATTTGCGTTTATGAAAACCATTTGTTACCTATAAAAGGTTTTCTTTCATCGAATATACATTATATCTCCTGGTTAAAACCGACGTAGGATAGTAGACATACCATGAAATATTTACGTAATTTATAATTATTTCTCCACTCTTGCAAAAATGGGCGATAGGAAAAAATCATAATGGTCGATTTTTTCCTATAGAAGTTCGTCAACAAAAGAAAAGACCAATATGATCAAATAATCTATTGTAATCTCAGAAATTCAATACTGTTCCTGCTTATCATAATGGATCATCTCTTAAAGGATTATGCTGAGGCTACTACTTGGGGAATGACATGGACCCAATGTGAGGAAGCCGGCAACGTTTATTGGTTATAAATCGAAACACGTTATAAAATGTGTTAATTCGTCTTTTGTTGATTAATTACCCTTTTCTGCCATATTCTCTCTCCATATATCTACACTGCTCAACATTGAAATTGCAACACCAAGAAGGAAAGATCGTAAAGTTATGCAAATTGGTAGAGTTATAGGTGTAAGTAAGATATGCAAATGATCAAATTTTCAAGCTCCTAGTTCCAATAAGCGATTTGGAGGAGGGGCTTAAATGGTACAAAAGCCTGTGTGATTGCAATTTTTTTCTGCCACAAGAGAATTTAGAAATCGGATTAAATCTTGTAGTTTAATTTTGCGATGCCTGGTGTTCGACAACGTGCCAGTTACCATTCCCTATGGTAAACGGAGAAGGACAAAATACTTGAACTCAGCGACGTTGGTTTATCACTTCGACAGATCGCTACACGTTTAAACCGAGATGTCAGCACTGTTCAACCTTGCGTATCCCGGTGGTTGCGAGAACAACGATGAACTGGGATGACAGCAAGTGGTAACCAAAGGCGAAGATCTGTCCAGTCTGATCATTGGATTAGGAGAATGGCGCATAGTGATCTTTACTCTACAGTGAGTGATCTTCGACGCCACATATCAAGCTCAAGAGGTTCAGCAATGTCTACACAAACCGTCAGAAGGCACTTGCACGATATTGGGCTACGAGCCAGTCGTCCAGTGACAGGTGTTCATTAACCCCAGACCAGCACTCTCAAAGGCTCTCATGGTGGATATCCAGGCGGCAATATAAGCTAGAATAGAGAACAATCCTCTTCAGTGATGAGTTTTGCTTCTGTCTCAGATGCAGTGATGGTCGGAGATTGGTCTGGAGACCACCTAGCCAATGTCATCAACAAGCCTTCAAGAGAGAATGCCAAACCAGCCCTACTCCTGGAATAATGGTATGGGGTGGCATTGTATATGGTAGGCGGACCCATTTAGTCTTCGTTCCAAGTACACTGACAGCTCAACGTTATGTTGATTGGGTCGTGGAGCCAGTGGTACAACCATTCCTACAAGGTGTCCAAGAAGCCGTTTTCAAACACGAGAACGCTAGGTCGCATGTTGCTCATGCTACTATGAACTGCCTACCTGGAGTTGACATTCTGCCGTGGTATGCCGCATCTCCCGACTTCTCTCCCATCAGTAACATTTGGGACATTATTGGTCGACAATGGCAAAAGGAAGTGCCATCTACCAATCTTTTATGATTTATGTAGCCAATTGCTTGTTGCGTGGCAAAACATTCTTCAGGCAATGATTAATATCCCTATTGATAGCTTGCCAAGGCGTGTACGTTCATGTATTTCGTCTCATGGCGGTCATAGTCCATATTAAATAAATCGAGATGATTTAAATATTTTGTTCCCAATTTTTAATCATTTGCGTAGGATTAATATGTCTATCAATCCTGAGAATTTCAAATTTATGCGACCTCTCTGTCTTGGTGTTGCAATTTCGATGTTGAGCAGTGTATTATATTAAAAATGATAGCTATTTTATTGTATATGAATGATAATTTTAGTAAGGCTGACTGTGCAATTTGACTGTAATTTCAAATGATATTTTCGTAGTCATTGGCTTAGATGTAACCTCCGTAACTCCGCAACCTGGGAGCTCAGAAAGTTGACAACATCCGAGTCATACACGAAGCTAAACTAAAAAGAAATCCCAGATTATCTGGTCACACAGAGGTCCCTGACAGATTATTTATGTTGTATTTGTTGGAAACAGGCTGTTCTAATACGAATGTGATTTCTTGTGATATGTGTACTACCACGCTATATACAAATTTAAAATTTCCTGGTATTTTCATATAGAAAAGGTATAATATGAGATAAAGTTCTGTCAAAAACCGATGGAATCTATTTATATTGAAATTTTTAAAGCTTTTTGATTCACGCTATTGCAAGCAATTGACATTTAACACTATTTTCACAGTAGACACTTCTTAACAATTTGGATATTTATAATTCAAAAAGTTTCTTATACCATTTGTAAAATATATTTGTTAATATATATTTCACTCGAGATTCCAATAAAGTTGAGATAAACTTCTGTTCTATATTTCTCTTCATTACAGTATGTGTTTTGATTTCAATTTATACACAATGCGGAAGATTAAAATTGTAAAAAAAAAATCAGTCATAAGTGTAATGCACTAATAAATAAAAATATAATGTAGACGAAGATCTGTTACCACGCTAGTATATGCACAACAGGTATTTATTCATGAGCATAGAGATATAGGGGCCCTCGAGTCCCCCCAATAAATTATAATGAGGGTTTGAGCCAGTGGCGGCTCATGGCCCTATTGTAGTGAGGCAGAACTAGGCTAATTCACCAAAATAAGTTGTATTACAGTCTACACTCGCCAAAACCGGTTTCACTGACTGAGTAAATACGTAGGTTAATGTATTTTGGTGAATTGGCTTAACTCCTGCCTCACTAAATTTTCGCCAGGAGCCACCGCTAATTTAGATCTCTCTAATAATTTCCAAATACTTAAAAAAAATTCAATTTCAGTTGATGAGAATTTTTTTGACGAATATTATATTAATATTATCCGAAATAAAGCGGATGGACCAGCGATTTCGGATAAGCAAAAATTCAATTTTCCGGGCAAAGATGCAAAAAAAATACAACTCTGATCAAACGCACGTTTAATTACATATTATGCCTATTATATTACTATCTTGATAATGTAAAACGCCATGAACTATATGCATATGTCAATTAAGATATCAATTGCTTTATAAATATAATCTAATATCTCTGCACATATCTGATATAATGCAAATTGCATGCATATATTTATATATATGGATATCTACCGTTTGTATTGATTTCTCTCTTAAGGTAACGTATACTAGAAAATAAATATCAGAATTTTTGTCGAAAATTTTGAACCAATATCTACTAAACTAAAATTAAACAATCTGGCTTTTTTTTCGTTAAATTATGTTCAGATAACAGGGTGGTAATTCTCTCTCTCTCTATATATATATATATATATATATATATATATAAACCTAGTGTCCTACCCCGCCTTCAAGTGGTGCAGGCTGAGCTTTCTATTTATGTGGCAAATTAATATTTGCTGCACGGATAGAAAGGCGGAAGGGGAGGGCTAATTCACCAACCCGTCTAGCCAGCGTGGTGAAATTATGGCTAATTCCTCCATTATGTTGACACACCAGAAACCATGGCCCCTAGTCTCCAGGTGCTGGAGTGCTCCTGATCAAGGCAGCGGTCAGTGTGGCATGAAAGCAGGGGGTGCTAAGAATCACTGGAATGGCCCAGGCTGCCGTTTGTTATTGACCTTGGCAACGTATAATGGACGATCCCTTGCTTCTGAAGCAAAACTTCAGGAATTGGAAGAGGAACTAGACAAGATCAAATGGGACATTGTAGGACTCAGTGAAGTTAGAAGAAAAGGTGAAGAGTTGGTGGAACTTAAAAGTGGACATTTGTTTTATTATAGAGGAACGGAAACTGGAAGAACAAGTGGTGTTGGCTTCTTAATCAACAAAAGAATTAAAGACTGTCTTCTGGAAGTTGAAAGTACATCAGATCGAGCAGCGAGGCTCGTTGTTCAACTAACCCAGCGATACCAACTTCAAATAGTACAGGTATATGCACCAACATCAAGCCATACCGACGAAGAGGTTGAAGAATTTTATGAAGAAATCAAAGAGTTACACACCAAAGGGAAACAACATATCAAGCTCATCATGGGGGATTTCAATGCAAGAATTGGACAACAGGAACAAGGAGAGACATCGGTTGGTAAATACGGATATGGGGAAAGGAATGAACGTGGCGATCAACTCATCGAATTTGCAGAAGCTGAAAATCTTAGCATCATGAATTCATTTTTTAAGAAGAAACCGCAAAGAAAATGGACATGGAAACACCCAAATGGGGGAACTAGTGAAATTGACTATATCCTGGCAAACAAGAAATCAATTATTGAAGATTGCAGTGTACTGAACAGATTTAATACTGGAAGTGATCATCGAATGGTGAGATGTAAAGTGCACTTAAATACTAAATTAGAACGACAGAAGCTCATTAGGAAACAAGTAAGTAAGAGGGTGGATTTAAAGAAATTAAAAGAAAATACCGAGGCATTCAAGTTGGAATTAAAAAATCGCTTTTCTGCACTGGAAGGACTTATTGATGAAAGTGATATCTCAGAAGCAAATGAAAACATTGTTAAGACAATAGTTGAAACTGCTGGGGAAATTGGTGGTGTAACCTGTAAAAAGCACAATAGCAAATTATCTGAGAAGACGAAACAGCTCATGAAAAGGCGAAGAGATATGAAGGTGGACAATCGAAATACCAGTTCCAGGATTGAGTACATAGAACTTTGTAAAACTCTGCGCAAAAGCATGAAAGAAGACATAAGAAAATTCAACTGTGAGTTAGTAAGGAAGGCCATTGAAAATAACAAGAGCCTTAGGGTTGTTAAAGGAAGTTTATCTGTTGGGAAGAAACACATCATTGCATTAAAAGGAGAGGATGGCACCGTAACAAGAAATAGGGAAGAAATACTTAGAAGAGTTGAAGAATTCTACAAAAAACTATATGAAAGTAACAGTGGATTAAACGAAGACACTGAAATAGTCGAAGGAACAGCTCCTAAAATCTTAAAAGAAGAAGTTTCATTTGCAATAAAAAGTATGAAGAAAGGAAGAGCCCCTGGTGATGATGGTATTACATTAGATATCCTAAAAGAAGCTGGAGAATATGTAGAAGACATACTTGCAAAATTCTTTACCAAATGTCTTAACAGCGGTAACATACCAAACCAATGGGATTCTGCAACAGTAATTCTTTTGCATAAAAAAGGTGATAAAGAGGATTTGAAAAATTACCGACCAATTAGCTTGTTACCTGCTATTTATAAAATCTTCACAAAAGTGCTAACACATCGCCTGCAGAAAAAATTAGATGCAGCTCAACCAAGAGAACAAGCTGTATTTCGAAATGGATTCAATACAGTGGACCATATTCAAGTATTAAGAGAATTAATTGAAAGAACACATGAATATGAACTTCCATTGTGTGTGGCATTTATTGACTATGAGAAGGCCTTTGACTCTATTAAAACGTCAGCAGTCATCAACTCTTTAAGATCAACAGACATCGAGGATGTGTACATTGACATGGTGAAACGTGTGTATAAAAATGCAAGTGCAAAATTTCGGTTACATAAAGATACCGAAGCTATCAAAATTGGTAAAGGTGTGAGGCAGGGAGATACCATTTCTCCAAAACTTTTTACTTCAGCTTTACAGATGATTTTTCAGCAGATAAATTGGAATGACAAGGGAATAAAAATAAATGGTGAATATTTAAATCATTTGCGGTTTGCTGATGACATTGTTATTTTTTCAACGAACCCATCAGAACTCCAAGACATGGTACAGGAGCTCTCAACTAGAAGTAAAGAAGTTGGACTCAAGATGAACCTACAAAAAACTAAAATCATGTTCAATAATTTCGTAGAGGAAACAAAAGTACAAGTTGACAACATTGAGCTAGAAATTGCTGATTCATATATTTACCTTGGCCAGCTGATTTCAATGGATGGCAACATTATGAAAGAACTCAACAGACGTATTAAACTTGGCTGGAGTGCATTTGGAAGAAACAGTTTTATCCTGAAGGGGAAATTGCCTTTGTGTCTAAAAAGAAAAGTCTTCAACCAGTGTGTATTGCCAGTCCTCTCTTATGGATCAGAGACATGGAGTCTAACAGTTGGAGCAATACGAAAGTTACAGACAACGCAAAGGAGCATGGAGAGGTGCATGCTTGGAATAACTAGGAGAGATCGAAAAAGAAACACTTGGGTGAGAGAGCAAACTAGAGTAGAGGACATCATTGTTAAAGTAAAAGGGCTGAAATGGCGATGGGCTGGGCATATTGCAAGAAGAACTGATCAACGATGGACAACAGAAATTCTGAACTGGATTCCAAGAGACCACCGAAGACCTAGAAAACGTCCTCAAACTAGATGGGTGGATGAAATAAGAAAACAGGTTGGGGTGACGTGGAAGCGAATTGCTCAGGATAGACTTGTGTGGAAAGCATTTGGAGAGACCTTCATCCAGCAGTGGATAGATAATGGTTGAATATGATGATGATGATATATATATATATATATATAAAAGTTTTCCTCGCCCATTCTTGGCGGAAACAGGCTTTGGGACGGGCAGAGCGCCATGTTCCCAAGCCTCTTTTTACATCACTTCTTAATGTGCCATGTCTAGAAACTTCCTGACAATGTGACACGTGTTTAGGATTGTGGCTTTTTGTATTTCAATGTAGGTGTTTGGGTCAATGTTGAGTATTCCCAAATTCGTCGCAAGCGTTTTTGGTACTATCCCTGTTGCTGAGATGACTAACGGGATGATGAAGATCTTTTCCATACCCCATATATCTCGTACTTCATGTCTGAGATCTTGGTACTTGGTGATTTTCGTTGTGTAGGTTGTCTGTATGTTATTGGTGTTGGGTACTGCTATGTCGATTAAGTACGTGGTCTTATTCGATTTATCGACGAGGGTTATGTCAGGACGGTTATGTGGGACTGTCTTGTCTGTTATGATTGCTCTATCCCAGTAAAGCTTGTGTGTTTCGTTCTCAAGCACGGTCTCTGGCTCATATTTGTAGTATGGGCATTTCTCTGTCAGAAAGCCAGCATTCGCTGCCAATTTCTGGTGGACTATTTTCGCCACTTGGTCGTGTCTATGTTTGTAGTCTGACTGCGCGAGGATCTTGCATCCTGCCATCACGTGTTGGATTGTCTCCGATGCCGCATGACAGTGTCTGCATTTGTCGCTTTCTATGTCTTTTTTCTGGATGAATTTCTGATTGTTCCTTGTTGCGATCACTTGGTCTTGGATGGCTAGCATGAATCCTTCTGTCTCTGGCTGGAGAGTGCCTTTGGCCAGCCAAGAATTTGATGCCGTTTTGTCAACGTGTGGTTGTTGCAGGTCATTGTAGTGCCTGCCATGTAATGGTTTTCCGGCCCAAGTTCTTAGTTTCTGTTCATTGGCTGTTTCCAGGACACGCTCTTCGGTACTACACAGGTTTAGTGGCGTGTAATTTGCATCTGCTTGTATTATGGCTTGGATGAGTGGCGATCGGGGACTCTTCAACTGGAAGTATTGCCTCATGCTCTGGATCTGCTTGTCATGTAAGTCTTTGAGGTCCGCTTGTCCGCGTCCTCCTTCTTCCCGGGGTAGTGTTTGCCGTTCAATTGCCGTTGCAGGGTGTAGTTGTCCGGCTCTTCTTTGGATGGTTCTCATTTTCCGCTGGAGTTGTTCTAGTTCAGTGTTGGTCCATTTGATGATCCCGAAGGAGTAGGTGAGCACTGGTACCGCATATGCGTTAATTGCTTGCGTGGTGTTCTTCCCGCTCAGTTTCGTCTTCACAATGCTTCTAAGTCTTTCTTGGAATGCTTGCGTGAGCTGGACCTTGACTTTCTTGTGCTCCTGCTGCCGTTTTTGCATTATCCCTAGGTATTTGTAGGTTTCGCCCTCGTCCAAGGTCTTCAGTAGTCTCCCGTCTTCGAGTTCGATGCCTGGTAAATCTTCTTTGCTATTCTTCTGTATTTTGCACTTATCGAGGCCGAATTCCATTCCTATGTCCTTGGAGAATGTCTCTGTTATACTGATGAGTTGTCGGAGTTGGGTGATTGTTGGCGCGTATAGCTTGATGTCATCTACGTACATGAGGTGGGAGACTTTATGTAGGTTTCTCTTGTCTTTCTTCAGCATGTATCCGTATTTACTTGTGTTCAGCATCCTTGACAAGGGGTTTAACGCCAAGCAGAACCACTGGGGGCTTAGTGCGTCTCCTTGAAAGATTCCGCGGCGGATGGGGATCTCGGCCGTTTCTATTTTACTGTCTGGCGTGTTTAGCTGTAACCGGGTTCTCCATTGTTTCATGCTGCTCTGTAGGAATCGGATGATTGAGGGATGCACTTTGTATATGCTGAGTATTTCAAGGAGCCACGAGTGCGGAACAGAGTCGAAAGCCTTCTTGTAGTCTATGTATGCGGTGTTGAGTTTTCGCTTTTGTTTTCTTGCTTGTTCCAGGATAACTGAGTCGATGGTAAGCTGCTCTTTACATCCCAGAGTCCCTTTCTGGCATCCCTTTTGTTCTTCCGTCATTAAGTTGTTGCTTTCGCTGTGCCGGCTTATTTTTTCAGAGATGCACCCCGTGAGTATCTTGTACAGGGTGTTAAGGCACGTAATGGGTCGGTATTTCGCTGGGTTACTGGTATCCTGGTCCTTCGGTAGGAGGTAAGTTATTCCCTTGCAGAGGAATTCAGGCATTTTGCTGGGGTCTTCAATTATCGCCGTAAGTTCCTTGGCTAATGGGCCATGGGCGCTGGTAAATTTCTTGTACCAGAAGTTGTGTATGCCGTCAATACCGGGTGCTTTCCAGTTGTGCGTACGTTGGATTACCTGCTGGAGTTCCTCTATCGTGAGGGTATCCAGATATTCGCTGATGTGTTTATTGGGCTCTTCGTGTCTTGTATGGATCCTATTTCTCTTAAGGGCCATCTTCACTTTCCTCACTAATTTCTTACCCCTATTTCCCTGCATGTACTGGGTTATTCGCCCTATGCTGCTGCGGAGCTCTTCTATTCTTTTTTGCAGTCTCACTTGCCATGGTGGTTGGGCTTTGTTTCCTCTATTACTTCGGCTTTCGTTCCTTACTTCGTACCCATTGGCGCGTGATGCCGCTACTGCTGCACAGTATATGGCGGTGTGTATTTCCTGTAGGGAGTTGTGGTTCTGTAGGTGTAGTGGTAGAGTATGTTCATTGAGGATCTTGGTTGCTTTGC
Source organism: Dysdera silvatica (assembly GCA_006491805.2). Lineage (NCBI taxonomy): Eukaryota > Metazoa > Arthropoda > Arachnida > Araneae > Dysderidae > Dysdera > Dysdera silvatica. The sequence continues at coordinate 9,600,606 of QLNU02015360.1, read as the reverse complement.
AGAGTTTCCAAGATGCCGGTTGGCGTGGTATTCTTGGCCTTGTTGCGGCATCCGAGCCTTCATATTCCGCCAGGGCACATTGGAAACCTTCTTCCATTTTCTCCACGTCCCTCCTCTCTTCTTCTTCTATGCTTGGTTGGAGCGGTTCTCTTGCGCTACTAGCTGGTGCTTCAGGGTTGGCCACACTGGTTGAAGTGTTTGCCAGGTCATTGGCGACTTCATCTCTTAACCTTTGTAGTATGGGCTCTGCTAAGAGATTTCTGGTTATTATGTTCCTGCGTTGGGTTGTTATCCTTTCTATACTGATGTCCAGGTGTGGGTACTGTTGTGCGAATTTGGCGTGAAGTGTGGGTCTGTAATTTGTCATGTCTGTTTCCAGCTTTGTAATCGTATAGTAGGTGCGCATGATGTAGGTGTTCATATCTATTGTCCATGACATGCGCTGGCGTGGTCTTTCAGCCCTAGTGGTTGCACCTATACTAGGCTGCAAAGCACTTTGGGCTGTGTTGGTTCTAGTAGCCGTACAGTTGGAGGCGCCGCTACAACCGCCGACACCTCCAAGGAGAGACTGTTGCATATTTTTCGAACTGGCCCCTCTGCTTAAAGTCCGAACGCGGTTCTGATTTAAGAGCACGACAACCGATGCTCCATTCATATTTTCATTATGGTTCATATCATCATAGTCTGAGATAGCCTTTTTCACGTCGCTGGGTTACCGAGAGGTATCCCAACGTCATTCTGGTTAGAAGGCGGCGCTTATACCAGTGGGCCACTTCGCCCCACACACACAATATATATATATAATTAATGGGGACCCAAGCCCTTCACCAGTAATTTTGAAAATTTTAGGCGTATGCTCATAGTTGATGGTCATCAGACTGCCAACTATTAAATATCTTTTTCCCTTATTCTAGTTTTTCTCAGCTATTAAACTTTCTGTTCTTTTTTCATGACAAATTGTTTCATTTGGCGGGACCAAACTATTTAAAAAACAATGTCGTTCGAAATCCCAGATATATGGTGAAGACAAAAACTACTTTCATCATTAATGGTTATCAGTAAAGACCGGAAGTTTAGGCAAAAAAAAAGAAACAAGCAAAAAAAGCACAAAAAGTTTAAAGCAGGTATTACAAAAGGCATTTAAAATTAAGAAAAAACGCATGTACAATGATGAAAAAAAGGCAATAATTAAAATTAAGCTGAACACCCCAAAAAGGAAATTATGGTCTAAAGACTGGCTATAAAATATACTGTACATATATCCTTTAATGTCTTAAAATGAGAATGTGAGAAGTTGACATTATTGAAAGTATGATTTACATTTCAGTATCACAAAAAAAATTTGGTATTTGAAGTGGAAAAATCTAATCTTACTAACAAGAATTTTGTAGTTGGATCTTTTGAAACGACCTATTTATTCTCTTGTTGTACATAACAAATACGCTTCTTTGTTAATTCTCAAGTGCAAAATTGTGACATCTGTCAGTTAATAGCATCTTAAATTGTAAAAAGATCTCTCCACTTCAACTGAAGTACATGTAATAGAAGTATACGGCTTTGGAACTGCCATCAGACGCCTTTTCCAAGACTTTAGGCTTGGCGCCTTTTCTGGGGGCATGTCTCAAAATACGCGTATAGTAATAACCAAAGAAATTTGCACTTATCTGCACGCAATATATGCCATAAATATATGTCTATTCCCTTAAACACATCGCATTCTCCTGAAACTTCCACCCACACGGCAACACTCCTTACTAACATAATGTCTCAATCTTCTGTCCAACTGCAATCATCTTTTATTCTATGCTTAGATTATGTAGTGTGGAAATCCTGACTATATTGTTGTTTGCCGAACTTGATTACATTATAAACATAGTAATATAATAGTAAGAAGAGGATATTTGTTACGGTGCCTAACAGACGATTAGGAAATTATTCCTCAAAATCTGTTTCTCAGAAAATGAACAAGGAGGCGTGGCGTGAAAACACTAGTGGTAAAGACCCACTCTGTCTAAAGAATAGTTCACATGTAGTTTGTGGTAAAAAACTCTATTCCCGAAATCTATAACTTTGACAAATTTAAAATCTATCTGGAAATTAGAACATGTAATTTTAAAAGCCTAATATTTGTTTCTGTCTCTTTGGAAATATCTCTTATTTATTATTTCTTATTACATTTTGTGCGTTATAATTGAATATAAAATAATTTTGTACTAATATTCTATGACTGCAGCAAATAAAATAAAATCCGCGTCATAAGACATTTTGTAAAATATGGCCTACTTTTCTTGGCAAAATGCAGTTTGTATTTAGCTAAAAATTAAAAATTACCCTTTGTTAAATGTGCGTTATTTTTTGCTCGCCCATCCATGACGAATTCAAATGTTAAGTCTTTGTCATCCAGCCAGTACTTTCAAAATCTAAGCGTAGATTAGAGCTAACGTTAAAAATAAGCCTTTAATTTAAGCTGAAGTTATGTGAACATATTATACTGCCTAGACATTTTAATAGTGGTGTGTAATGGCTTTCACCTGTTCCTGACAGAAGTTAAGGACAAATTTCAAGAAAAATTTGGGGAGAATTTTCCATTACGTGTATAATTTGATGCTAAGCTTATGCAATCGAAATTTTTGATTACTTACCCCAAATGCAAAAACTTTTCCCTTCTTTCTTAATCTTCCCATCCTTCTAAAACAGCCGGGTTCTACATAAATTTTATTTACCAGGAATGCTTTTTAATGCGTTTCATCGTTATATACAACGTATCGGTTTTTGCATTTAATACTTTACAGGGATGTGGTTGAAACAGTACGGCAGAAAGTTGTTCGTACTACTGTTTTAAGAGAAAAAAATACGTATAACTCTTTTCCTGAATTTATGCTCTCCTCAATATTTTTATTAAATGACTTCGAAAGTATCAGGTCATTTGAAATGCGACTGATAGCTTAGCGGGATCTCAGAGCCGATATTTATTCACTATTTGAGCCTCAGCTTATCAAAAACTCGTTAGTGACCATTTATCTACTTGGGTTCTATTCGATAATCACTTCAAAATTATTCTCGACTCCTGATACAGTTTTGAATATACAATCAGTGCCCATAGTATTCGATGCCTATAACCACGGGCTGTCCGCCAACCAGCCTTGATTTAATTTCCGTTAAGCTGTATAAACATGTCGTGGTTTGGATATCAGATTAAGCTATTCTAGATGACCCATCCTGCAGTTAAAGGATTGGAACAATACAAATACTAAAAATATAAGAAATTTTAAATCATACTATAATATTCCACATGTACTATACAGAAAAAGTATTAAATTTCTTTGTGAGTTTTGAGACCCAAGGACAGCAAGGGTCATATTGCGACGGGACGTACAGTTTTCTGAACGAAGTTATTAAACATTCAAAAGAAAACTATAACATGCATTTATTTCAGTTTTGCGATTTCCATTTTGAACACTATAAAGCTGTGTTAATCATGTATACTCATTGCAACTGAAATGTCATGGTGTAAATGGACGAGAAAAACATTATTTTTTAGTTTAAGCTGATTTTCAAATCTTCTTTGGTGTTTTATAATGTCGTAATTTACTTCAAGTTTCGAACGCTATTTGAAGTTCATAGATACTATGCGGTTCAAAATGAAACACATTTTACTTTTTGCTTTAAGGAAATGCCATATTTCAAAGTTTGCTTAATTTTAAGTTAAACGCGTTGTGGGACATGGATGCATTGTATTTTCAACAACGTTACCTCTGAAAGTTACTTCAAACAACTTTGCATACAAATAAAATTTAATAATTAGGAACTGCGAAGTTTCCTCATAAAAGAAATAAACCGTCAGCTATTGCTATTATTAGCTTATATTTATATGAATAAAAGAAGGCCCTATAATAGCGTGATAGTAACGCATTTGGCTACCAAGCAAACGATTGGTTTAATTCCAGGAAATGCCCAACACTTGCTTGTCTTTTTCTGTAGATCCATAGGCCAGAGTTTAATTTCATGGGCTAACCAGGTTTGGATTCGTAGGAAATCTGTAGATCGTGCCGCAACCTGCGCCATTAAACACAAACAAACAAAGCAAAATATCAATATTTCCCAGTCACATCATTCAAAAGATTTACAATTGAAAGCTACAGTATTAGCTGAAAGCACATTTTGCAAAACAATAAAAATAAAAGAGAAGACAACATATTGAAAACTATATTTCATTCTTCGAGCACTGACTTCAGTGCAAGTAGAAAAATTAGCGACCTTATTCAAAAAGCTTATAATTTTGTATTTCTGAATATAAAGGAAGCTTTACAACGAAACTTCGAAAATTTTAGGAAAACGCCAACCATTTCTGTCAAACAAATTTTTCATCTTACTTTCAAACTTAACAGTTAGTACTGTTAGTACAGTAAACTTAACGATAGTTGATCCTCATAACAGAAGCAATATGTGCCTTATAGACTATAACCAGGACTTCCAACCTCGGGAGGGGTCCTTACCCCCAGCAGGTACAAAATGAAATTTCAGGGGATGCGACAAATGGCTTATGACTTTGTACGAATTATCATCAGCTGGCTATTGGTGCGACTTGAGAAGTGGTAGTGAAATAAATTAGAATTTAATTCCTCAATTTAAATTTTCATTGAATAAAAAGCCTTTTTTTTTATTAGTTCACCCGCAGTGTCATATGTGGACAGGGGCTGATCAAGAAAAATGGGGGCTATTGGCATCAGATATACAGATGTCATATGGGGACCCCCTACGCACGGTGGCAGATTTAGAAAGGGATGAAAGTGTAAAAGAATATGTACTTACATATTAACTGATAACTTACCAACGTTGGGATTATGGTCAAAATTTTAAAAAAATTATAGTATTGCCAACTTGCTCGTGTCAGAACTCCTCAAATTTGAGACGAACTCTCCAAAATAGTCCCAAAAAAAACAAGCAAACAAAAAATTTTCTGCATGTTGATCAAAAAGCGAATAACAAAAAGTCAATTTAAAAACAACAAAATTTGGCTCCCCCTCCAACAGGGGGGGCCCGGGGCCTTGTGGCCTAAGTCTGTAATCAGGCACGGTATCTGGCAGTGACATAGAAAAAAAGAAGGGCTCAGGTGGCTCATGCCCTCGATTGGATATCAAAACCAGAGGTGTAGTGGGGCAGGAACGCATGGGAACGATGTTCCTACATTTATTTTTAACTGGAAAGATCGTTCCCAAGCACAAAAAATTAGATTGTTTATGTATTAATTAGGGTTAGAAAACAAAATGTCCTAAAACATTCTGGTCGTTAAAAAAATTGACCATAAGATTGCAGCACTAACTAACATCGATAAAGTTGTTATTTCTCCACACAAAGCAACACATTTAAACTCGCATTTTAACGACCAGAAACAAACTTTCAACGAATAAGCAAAAAAATATTTAAATAATTAAGGAATAAATAAAGAAAATTCCTAGAAATTGTTTAAAAAATTCTAAAAATCAGTATAAAACTGTAAAATAGGATTAAAAAAGAAAGAGGTTGTAAGTGGCTTCTTCACTGTCCTTTTGAAACATTGCCCCACCCCACACCTAATATCATGAAGTTAGCCGAAGAGTTCCCACGCTTCTTATTTTACGACAACAGCACTGATCAAAACACATTATTTTCTCATATGCCGCATCACAAGGTATTTTTTAAAACAGCTTGAGCACCCCTCATAGATGCTTAAGCCCCCCCCCCCATGAATTTTGAATTGCTATGCTATTGGTATGTGGTTCAAAATTTGAAATTAGACTTCGTCTGAACTTCATTGGACTTCATCTTAATTTCATTAAATTCCATCTGAACTTCAGTAGACTCCATCTAAACTTCAGTAGACTCCATCTAAACTTCAGTAGACTCCATCTAAACTTCAGTAGACTCCATCTAAACTTCAGTAGACTCCATCTGAACTTCGTTAGACTTCTTCAGACTTCACCTGACTGATTATATTATAATATAATTTTGTGTGTGACAAATAAAACTAAATAATATTATTATTAACTTTAAAGGAGATATTTACGTAAGGGATGCGAACACTAGTGAAGAATTTCTTAGGAGTTGTAGAGAAAAGGTTTTTACCTCTTGGATTATAGTGTTGAAAACGTTAGGGTGGTGTTGCAGTCCATTAAACCAAAATCTCTCAATTAGCAGAACAACAAAAGTTATTTGGTGGTGGACTTGAGGTTCTAACAAATTTCACCACTTCGTACCGCATATTTTTAGCTGAGTTCAAACCTATGATTTCGGGTTCATTTGATAGTAGTAAACTCACTAGAATATGCTCCTCCATTTAATATTTTCTCACGCTGGATTGATGCGGTGGGTCATTGATTATTTAAAATCCATTATTTTGTGTTAAAATAATATCCATAACGATTGTAGACAGTCGACAAGTACATTATCCTAGCTTTCTGTAATGACGATGTTCTTATTAATCATGCTAATCACAAAATAGCCCGCGTAAACGTACCTCCGTACATCATCTCCACCTTCTTGTTTGTGCTTTACTGCGCGAAAACAGTTAAGATTATGTTGCGAGAGAAACTACAGAGCCTGCAGTTTCCTGAAGATCTAAACCTTTGTTACTAAAGGATTATACCATAGAATACGAATTGATAGGAAACGTGACAAGCACCTGGTACTAGCATGATTTAAAATGGGAGATTTTCCGCATAATAGCCACCTTACCGTAATACTAAAACTTGGTAAAAAGGGTTCATATAATCTACGCTAAACATGTAGCTTTAGTGTACTGCAGTTGAAATCGTGATTCGTCTGACTAGACTATACGTTTCCGATCCTTTTTAGTCCATTTGCAGTATTTCTACACCCACTGTGATCTTATTATCAGGTATCTCGCAGTCAACGAAAGAACTCAAGACGGCTATAATCAATTCGGGCTATTTTTACACGAATAGCTTTTGCTTAAAAACTTGTTGATATTCCTTTATTGGATGCCGCCTTAGTTTACTTCACTGTTCACGCTTGCTATATCAGTCGACATCATAAGAGAAAGTCAGCACCTTTCTCGGATGCCAATCGTTTGTTTACGGTGATATTTTACCCGTTGTCTAGGAGTTCCGTTGAATTTCAAATAACTTCGGTATGCATCATCTCACGAAGAAATTCTAGAAACTGTAGCTGCTAATATCGAACAGCCAGGCCTTCTCGTACAAACTGTTCTCACATAATCAAACCTATTTAGGTCACAACCTTTATCAATCGTCACAGTTGTCTGAACGTTGTATAATACATAAAAATGCCTTACCTGTTTAAAGCTATCATATTCGCTTAGTAACATCACTTGTTGAGATGCTACTGCTTTATAGACTATTGTCAGGGTGTATATAATCATTTGTCCATTCAGTGTACATAAAAATTTAACTTATCGAATTCTTAATTTGCCTCCAAGTTAATTTAATGATTTTTCTGACTTAATCAGAGACTGTACATTTATTAAAAGACGAATTTGAATTGCGTATGCGTGGTATGGAACCGCGCATGCTTGTTACACGCAATTCGATTTGCATTTCATTTGGAAAGATTATTTTTAATTAGAGAAATTAATTAATATTATTTTCAAGTCTGCAGTGTATTTCGCTATATTCGATCGCAATAGAAAGTTATATATTTCAAATCACACACCGTATATAAGCTCAACGGACAAAAAATTATTCAGCCCTGTGCGCAAGCATGAAGGAGTCGTTAAACAGGTATAAACGGCGCTGCGGTCGAGTCACATGCTCAACTGCGCGTGCACCGCCTCTATGTGATCATAAGGTGGTAATGTTAAGTGAGACATTGTTGTTACAAGCGGGAATTGTGCGTCAAGATGGGGAAATGCAAGGATGTGACAGACTGGCGTGTTTGGCCGTGCCCATGGCCATACGGTGAGCGAAGTTGCCGAATTTGTTGATGTTTCGCAGAGAACTGTTCAGTTTGTCTACAAGCAGTGGTGTAACACGCGTAGCCATGAAACACGACGCCAGAATTGTGGTCGGGAAAACATCCTAACCGAGAAGGACCAGAGAAGAGTTTCACGGTTTATGAATCAAAATCGCTTTCAAAGCCGACAAGAATTGTTGCAGTCCGTTAATGAAAGTCCATCCCAACCTGTTAGCAAGAGAACATTACAACGGGAACTGCATGCACTGCAAATTTGGAGTCGGATATCTCGTAACAGGCCATTGCTCACATAGGCACATACAGTTGCATGTCTTCAATGGGCCAGAAATCACCGAACGTGGACAGTAGCTAACTAGAGGCGTGTCATGTGGTCCGATGAATCACGTTTTTGCCTTTATTCAAATGACGCACGGCGTCAATTGCAACGAAGGCTAAATGAAACATTTCATCATCAATGTGTACCAGGTCAAGTTCAAGCCGGAGGTGGGTCTGTGATGTTTTGGGGATGTTTTTCGTACTATGAATTGGTCCCACTCATTTAGGTTTCCACTAACATGAACCGGAATGTTTATTTAAACGTTCTCAATGATTAATTGTTGCCCTTCAGTCAACATCTTCATGATGAGTATGCTCTTGACATTTTTCAAGATGACAACAGCACAATGCACAGGGTTGGAAGCATATATGACTGGTGTGATGAACACTAATACACTCTATCACACCTCAACTGGCCTATAAAATCACCTGACCTCAACCCAATTGAAAATCTATGGACCTTTTGGAACAGCGGATAAAATGCCGAAATCAGCATCCCCGAAATTTGGTTGATTTGCGTGCTCTAATCATCAGAGAGTGGCTATACTGGATGCGACATACTTGCAGAACCTTGTGGACCCCCTTCCTACACTGTTAAAAATTTCCGCATTAGTTGTTACTAAAATATGGTGAAAATGCAGGCATTTTACCAAAATTTGGTACACTTGAAAATTCAAAAGTACCACTTATTGGTGAAAGTATGGTATTTTTTAAATAACGATTAAACGCCGAACCAGATTTTCGTTCAACCTCCTAGCCAATCACTTGAGGCGAGAGAAGTCACGTGTGGCAAACAGCTTTATCCGTTGCGATTCTTTACTGATATTCACCAGGTTTTTTTTACGTTCCAAGATCTCTTTAATGATCCGGCAAGCGACGATTATTACAATTTATCACTTTACAATATTTATATCCTTTATTTTTGATAAATTACAATGATTTATATAATAATTTCTGTATATATGAAGTTGATGTTTTTTATCATTAACAGCTAAAATGCTTATGTTTGGCCTAATAAAAACCATTTGCTTGGTTGCTACCTTTCTGTAATTAATAAAAATTATGTGTACTCTCTGTATATGAAATGGGGTAGATGTGGCTTCAATAGCAGCCAAGAAAAACAATGGGTACTCCTGCACTCCTCGATACGCCCTTGATAGGTAGCATGTTAAAGGCAGGTTTTTATATTGTTATACAGTGTCCGGAAACTTTTATACAGTATATGTCATTAAAGGCTGTAAGCTATGTATATGTTTCTTTTTTCATATTTCTCTTAACATTATTTTCATAAACGTTTAGTAGTGCTATTTTTTTTTTTTCAGTAGCTAAATGATTACTCATAATGACATTTTTTTCAAAATATAAAACGCTACGCATGTATAAAAAGTATAACTGGATAATTTTTAAACTGCAAGTACGGTAGAAACAAGTTATATAAAAACAAATGGAACGAATGCGAGCATGCAGTGTTGGCGGAAAAAGTGGGGTTTTTTTTCTTTTTGGCTTTTTGGTGATAAAAAAGGAATGAGGCAATTTACAATAATGGCATCTATCTATGAAAATATATCTATGAGCTACTAAGATGTTTTGCCACACCTTGAGTTTCCTGCCACCAAACCAAATTAATGTATTGAAAAGGTGAATATTGCCAATTTTTGGCAAACGCAAACTCGTTAAAGGCGTGAGAATGGAAAATGGTGATCTGTAAAAAGACGCCTGGTGAATCTTTATGATTCATTCACCCACGCTGACTGGGCATCCTCTTTGACATCAGGGCGTGAACTGTAAAAACACAAAAAGTAAATTCGTTCACTATCTACAATCTGCCTCTTCCTGTTTTCTTCCTCCCTTTTTCACCTTCTTTACCGTAATATTTCCTCGAATTCTCGAACAGCGGGATCGTGCGCAAATGTATTCACATCAAAACTTTTCATCGTGGCAGCTCAGGATTTAAACCTATTTTTGCAAGTAGCAATGAGAGGAAGTGCATACACGTTTATATGCTATTGTTAGTACTCGTTTTGGCGTCATAAAACTAAATTCATTGCCGATGAATTTTACAAAAGCTATCATGCGCAAATAGGTGCTTTATTTCACTTGTACATAGTAACACACTAACGATATTTAAAGAATTTTTCAAAGTACAGGGGCACCTCGATTTGCAAGTTGTTATTAAGTTAGTTAATTAAGTTACTTAATTAGTTAGTTAGTTTTCATTATTTCTGGTTAACTACTTTTCGAGTTGTCGGGGTTTAAAGCAATGTGAGAATGACTTCAACTTACATATCGAGAATTTCTCGTCGTCAAGCTTCAAATTATAAAGATTCCACTGTGTATCATTGTAAGTTATGAACATGACTTTCTTATACATGACAGAGACTTTTATCTCCTTAAAACCTTTTATTTTGTTATTTTAACCAGTAAATTTTTCCGGCATTGTTATGGCACTCATTGGCGCCCACATAAGTGAGAGGGTTGAGCGATCCCCCCTAGCCGTTCAAAAATTTTATTTTCCCGAAACTGCTATGCATTTAGTTTCAAAGGTTTTACAAGCACATTTTAAAATAAGGTACTTTTTAGCTCATTACTAATTGTCAAGCAGTATCAATTATTTTTGTAGCATTTTAGTATCTTGTAGAATCACTCAAATGTTCGACAGCCTCAAAAAGGAGGTAATAATTTTTCTCAGACCTCCCCACCTCGAAATAATCATATGGGCGCCCATGATGGCACTTGTATCGAAGATTAAATTTGCAAACGGTTCCTTCCATATTTACGTTACCGATTCACGTCCAGATAATAACTGACAGCCATTTTTTTCTTATTACATGTATGTTGAACAAAAAGGCTAAAAGCATCCGAAGACGAAATAAATAAATCACTAGGCAAACGTGGTCTCCTGCTGAGATATGGCCTGTTGGGGTTTATTCAATTTTGATCTTGTTCCTTTCATTCCATTTACTTTTATGCGAGTCTGCGAGGACACGATTTTCATGTTTGTTGTTTTGTTTCACCTATTACTTTCTGTTATATTATTTTATGATCCCATGTAAACGAACTTCCCTAAGTACAACCCATTCATGGATAGAAATGTTAATAATTTATATAAATTTTGTC
>QLNU02015360.1:9526996-9589142 GCA_006491805.2 Dysdera silvatica | reverse complement strand
AATTTCCAGTTATTGTCTTTTGCGAAACGTCGAGTTTCTTTAAATATACTAGCGTTTTTTTGTAAGACAAATACATCCAGAAGAAAACAGTTTTTTCTGTTTTTTGCTTTTATTTATTCATTAGGAATTTATTTACATATGTGTGGAAAACATACATCCAATGCATACACAAATTAAATTACAAATTGTAATTTTTCGACACATACTGTATGTGGATCCCGAGTGAATACTGCAGCACATAACTCGCTCAAGACCCTGTATTACAACGAATAAATGATCAAAGCGAGAATTAAAATAAAATAAAATTAATTTAAATTAAATTAAATAAAGTAAAAATAACGCCAGTGTGACATGTTAGGGCATTTTCAGTTTAAACCAATCATAATATGAATCCCGCTCTTAGGTCATTCCTTCGATCAGTTTCCTTTTAATTGTATTTTTAAATTTTCCAAAATTTCTTATTTTCTTTGTTATTTCACCCAGTATATTTTACAATTTAGAATCTCTATTATCTGTATTATTTTTACTTTTCTCTGTTCTTATCTTTGGTATTATATTATATACATATATCATTTCACCCAGTCTCGGTGTTATTCGTTCATCCATATGTTGTTTATATATTTTATCTCTTACATCAAAAGTTAAAAGAGTATATCACATAACAATGATTAATTTTGATAACAAGCATAAACACTTTTACTTATTATTATGTTCCTAGTAAAACACTTTTAAAAAAAATTAAAAATATAGCGAAATGTTATTGAAAGTTAATATGTAGAAGCCCATGTCACAACGGTATTAAAACACTTCTACATTAAGATCAAATGGCATTAGCTGGAATAGATGGATTATTCCTTTAATTTTCGGTTACTCATAAACCTCTAATGCATTATACATTTTAAAATATCGACATATCTACTCTATTAATCGTCATCCCTGAAATAGACGATTTTAGCAATGTCTTTTTATCTATCTTTGGCTATTTATTTATTAAAACCGCATTAATTAAAATTTGTGGAACAATTTTTTACAATCTTTGTTTTCTCAAAATCATGGTCATTGATTTGTGACAAATTTTCCAATAAAAATATGCCTACTCAATTTAAACTTGTCTTTTTTTTTCCTGAAAAGAATACACATACCTGTATGTGTATTGCACGCACGAGGATATAGATGTAAATAAGGGGAACTATATAAATGTACTTTCTCCTGAATTCATTCTATTTAAAATTAAGAACTGGGGGAATTGAAATTCTCCCAGAATGAGGCGCTGACTTTATGAATTGTCTCCTCTGCGCTTATCTATGGGTTTTTTCAACAGTTCTATAAGATTAAAGATATAAGAAAAAATTCTAGTATATTTTTAGAGCGAGTCTGCCAACTAATGCTTAAACTAGGCCGTAAATGCTGTATCATTCATTTGGTTTTGAAAATGTGATTATATCATCAAGGAAGTAAGTCCTTTCTCCCCCACTATATCTATTTCGGAAATGCTTGAATTGTTCTTGCTTATTTATTTCTGCTTTTGAGTTTTAACCGCAAATTTACTCATCTTTTTTGACCTGAAAAAGTATTATCGTAATAAAATAATTTCAAGTATACTTGCTTTTACACTTATCAGATAATTGAAACATTATGTATTTTCTGACATTGTGTGTGTTGATATATATATATGATTGATGACTAACGTTAAAAAATAAAGCACAAGTAGTTAATAACTTCAGATCTAACATTTTTTAAAGCGAACATTCTCTAGAAAATTAAGCAAGGAAGTTAAAAAAATTAATGATTAAAAATTCGGTTATTACTGCTCTTCTTAGATTCAGCATAACTGGTCATGATGACCTTAAAGAGGATGATAATATTCATATTTGAAATGTACGTGCCAAATGGTTATAGTTTGAACCAAAAACATGGGTGCTTAAATTTAATTCTTTATTAATTCTCCTGTGAATCTCTGCTTTAAAACACTGCATGAGATCTAAATTTACAGACATAAGTATAAAGACGAGGCCTCATCTGGTTATGCTGACCTTAAGGAGGATAATAATATTCATATTTGAAATGTACGAGCCGAATGGTTCTAGTTTGAACCAAAAACATGGGTGCTTAAATTTAATTCATTATTAATTCTCCTGTGAATCTCTGCTTTAAAACACTGCATGAGATCTAAATTTACAGACATAAGTATAAATACAAGGCCTCGACTCTAGGCTAGGCTATAGTACAGTTGGCAACACACTTGGGTTTCAAACAAGAAAGCTCTAGGTCGAACTCGACCTGAGATAAGACTTTTTTTTCGACACTCGCTTAAAAACTGTCCCTTGAAGGTCCGTGTGTTGACTCATTCGTGATCAGTTCCGTGGTCCATTGGTTGAAGTTAGGGATTTAATATCCAAAATTGTACCATATGGTTCAAAGAGCTATAATTCGAGCTAAAAGACTTGGCTACTAAATTTAATTTTCTTAGGTACGTGATAACTTTTAAAGCAAGTGCTTTCAGTAAAAAGTAAAGAAATCGTTTATATCCTTTTAATTTTCTGTGCTTCATTTTTTTTTACATAAAATAATAAAACAAAATAATAGAAAATATAGAATGTAACAAGCATTCACAAGACTAGTACAAAGATGATAAAATGTTTTAATGTTAACGAGAATTTCTGTGGGGGTGGGATTTAGCACATAATCCCAATAAAATAAGCATCACACTATATTATTTTGTTTTCACTTTTGAATCTAGAATCAATGCTGTTAGTTTTACTACTGGGGAAATAGTTGGCTGAAGGAAATATTGCAGTTGTACCAACGGGGTGTTTCCATTTAAGATCTTAAATCTTCCTTTTAAGGCAAAATTAGAGTTTGAGATTTTCTCAGGAACAGAGTTTTTAAACAAGGCACGTACAAAATGAAGCCATTTACTTTTCCTTGTACATCTGTTGTTGATAGCAACATCATATCACCAAAAATAACGGATGACACAGTTGTAGGAAGGAAGCTTTTAAACTGAACTCTTTTGTTTGATTTGTGGGTAGGCGGTACACCATCAAATACCCAATCTGTAGGAGCGGTTTTATCAAAGCTGGTTTATAAAAATAACTAGTTAATTTCTAAAACAATATTATATAACTCCATGGCAACTTTAAAACATGCTGACATACATTTTAATATTCTCTAAGCCTTTTATAGTTAACATTCAAATACCGTTGAATAGTATATGCAATTGGTTTTTTTTTCTAATCAATCGTAGACATTTCTTAAGCACGGAATTTTTTGCATGGATCAAGATCCCCGCATTTAGATACTTTTTTATAACCCATGATAAATAGAACCGCCAGGCACAAAACGTGCAGGCCCCATAAGCAAGGATCAACGTCGTGGTAAAAGTTATCATGGAAGACAGTGACTGTGAAACTGGGAAGACATCAATTGACAACATGATAAGGCAGTGTGGATTAATTCATTTTACAGAGAAAAATTAAATAGGGCCGTATTCTAGAAATGTGAAGGGGGTGCCATTTTGCACAGCTAATTATCAAGATTGCGTATCTAAATTTTCAAACGACGACCCCTTATACCAGAAGATAGTGACCGGCTGATACCATGATGCTTTGTATCAAGCTTTTGCGACGCTTTTGGTTGACAAGACATCCTCCCAACAGTTAACTGTCTAGTTGAATATGTTGATAATGATTAACCTTGTTAAATTAAGAAGAGATCATCTCTCTAATGTTCTAATGCTCTCAACTGATTACATGATAACTTACGAATATTATTGTAAATCCTCAGCTTATTTAGAACTCTCTTTAATTTTACAAGAATGTTTGTTATTTAATTATCAAGAAACAGTAACTTATTATCAGTAATTATTTTGTACAGCAGAAATCAATAAATAGTTTACTGTGTGAATTCAGAGACGTATATTGTGATTATAAGAGTGTTATGCACTAACGCTGGTTCCTTCCCAAGGACTCGGATATCAAAAATATTTCGATAATATATATGCAGCTTCCAGTAGAGAGATACATTGAAATTGGTGACTAGTTAATTAGGATTAATTTCTGGAATAAAAGAAAGTTCCAGAACGTGAAAAACTGGGAAAGAGAAGAAACAGACAGTCATTTTGAGCGAGTATGGCAGTTTAAATATTTAGGAGCAATTGTAACAAAAGAATGCGAGATTGTAGAGATTAACGTAAGAATAACAGCTGGTAGTAGAAAGTACCACTTGGCATTCCAGAAAGTACTAAATTCCAAGAATGTAAATGAAATAATATCTGTAGTTTTATATGGAGTCGAGACATTGCCAGCTAGGGATAAAAAACTGCTGAGAGTACGGGAAAGAAAAGTACTTCTAGGAAATTATTAGGGGAAGTCAATGAAAATAGCTAATGGGGAATTAAAAAAATAGGAAAATATACCATCTTTGTGGAGACGAAAAGCATGTGACAGGAAAAGGAATCTTAGATTGCTTGGATATGTAGAAAGAATGGAAGAAGCTAGGATGGTTAAGAAAATTCTGAAAATCAATCCAGAAGAAAGAAGAAAAATGAGACATTTTATTAGAAAATGGATAGTTGAGGTGAAAGAAGACCTAAGAAAAACAGTAATAAGAGAATGACGAAGAAAAGCTTTGGACTGAAGAGAGTGGGCGATGATCGTTAAGGAGTCCCAGAGACTGCCTAAAGGCAGCTGGGGCTATGCTAGTAAGGCAATTTTTTTTTTTGCATGACCCAAATCATACAAGAATGGTTTGAAGATCATATTCCAGCATTTCGTTAGCTCAGTTCTCCAAATTCTCCTTTCGAATTCTATAGGGCATTTATGAAATAAAGTGAAGCGCAGATTTTCCTGTTCACAGTGATACCTTGCTTTATCAACAAACTCCAGAATATTAATTTGCCGAGCTGATAAAACATACTTAAAGTTATCTTCTGTGGTTTGACAAAACCAATGCAAAGTCAAGCGCAAACTTTAACCTTGGCGAAAAGCAGCTCGGCAAGCTAGTAAATATGTGGTTATATAATATTTTGGCTCATGAATGTACACATATCAGCTCATTATTTAAAATTTATTAGTATTTTTTCAGTCAATATAATTTATTGTTTCAATCTGAATGTCAAAAATGAAAATTCCGACCACCTTCGTCACTCCCATAGACTCAATAATCGATCTATGAGATGGTCGGATGTCTTTCAGGTTTGTCTCTATTCTTTTTACTCAATCGTTGAAGACATCGGTAATCGTTTCGACAGCACTGAAAAGACAAATATCATTCTATTAAATGCTGTCTTTTCGCAAAACAAACGGAATATTGCAGATGAGAACAATGAAGAAGTAAAATATCTCATTTTTTTGCTCTTCCAGAAAACCAGGAAAGAAAGTGTGTGAAAGGTTATATCGCCGAATGGTCAGTAAACATGAACTGGTTTCGCGCTAATAGACTTTAAGCCGATAATTACAAAACATCTCTCTTGTTCTTCTTTGATAAAGAAAAATGAAAGGGAAACAAATTGTATAAAACAATTGAAAGGGTGCTGCCCTGGCATTGGACCTTCTTCGTATTATCGAAAGGACTTCCTCTCCATTTTTTATTAAGGGCATTATTGACGGTATCTAATTGATTCCATCATTAACCAAACTTAAAAGGTCTTATTCTACATTTTCTCTGATTACTAGCTGAACATTCCAGAACCACAACGAACACAGTATGCACAGCAATTTTAAAAGGATTCAATACTCACAGTTTGCTTTATTCGTACTCTTTTGTTGGGCTACTTTTATAATGTTATTAATACTTTACGATAACCTACTTTTTGTATCATGATTTTATTCTATAGTTGTTATTTTTGTGCTTATACCACATTTATTCATCTACACAATGCACTGAAAAAAATTAATAATGCGCTTGAAATATCAAAGAAATTTCAAACCTTTCAAAACTTGAAATAAGGGGGTAGACATTTTATGATAAAGTCTATTGTGAACACGATAACGTTTTAACAATATTTCGGTTTTCGTTATTTCGTATGCCTTATCGATTCATATAACAGTAAAGTCCTAGTGGCGTATGAATCGTGGTTATAGAATTAAATGTGTTTCGTTTATCCTCTTGAATATTATTTACCAAATGCGATTCGATATTTTAAACAGAATAAATCTAAGCTACAATGTATATAAGAATGGAAAAACTAAATTTCAATTGGAAGAGTGAAAAACATTTTATTGTTACATAATCTCAAAAAAATAAACAACTTTGGTACTACATATCGATCTTTTGTATCAAAAAACTTTTCTAAGAACTTCAAATACTTCATGTATAAGAATATCTACTATAGTAAAACTCCTTTTAACGGACATCTGTCAGATACGGTCAGATATTAATTCTCCGGCAGAAGCTCCTTCAAAATAATATTCTTTCCTTTTACGGACAAATTTTTCTGCCCGGTGTGAATTTGTAAATAATAATATTTTATTTATTATTTTTTGTAGAGTCATTGTGACATTACAGAACCACACAAAGCGAAATCCCAAGAAAATACCTACAATGTACATAACAAGCTTGAGGATCTCAGACTAATTAAAAATAACAAATCACACAAGCAATATATTGCAGCCACCAGGCTATTTTCACATATTTCATCACCCCCACACTATTCCAATACTCACGTATATGTAATGCATTTATTAAGCAGTTGTTTCAATAATTATTCCTAAATTGTTAGACATTGCTAAGTATAAAGTATTTTTTAAGTTCTTTTTTAAATTTTACTATATTATTTAACCGCTTTAGTTTATCTGGTATTCCATTCTAATATTTAGGTCCTATGTAATTTATGTTGCATCTTCCCATTTCTGTTCTTATTTTGGATAATATTAATTCGTTATAGTTTCGACATCCAAATGGAATGTTTTACTGTAATCACAAGGAAATAATTTATATCCTTCCCAGAGATTTAATATTTCCTTGTCCCTTAAATATTTCTTTAAATTTGGTTAGAATATTCCCTTAATATCTATTTTAGCATAAAATCGCATTATCTTCCCCTATTGCTATACGATTGCCATTGATTAAAACTAATTATTATATTTATAACTATAATTAAGACAATAGCTTAATTTTAATTTTAATGCTGCCAATATTAATTTAATTAAGTAATATTTCAGAGTTTGTTCTGAAAAAATATAAAATTATGCGATAAATAAAACAGTTCTGTTCCACATGTGCGTAAATTTTTCTAATCGTGAATTTCTCGGTACGTATGCGTAAGTTGGGTTTGTGTTTGCCCAGCTGCAGGTAAAGCTATTTACACAAAATAGTAAAAGCAAAATTACTCAGTGCTACATTCATATCCACATCTCATTTTTTTGCTTGAATTTGGTGACGTTATCTTTGAGACATGCATTTTGATGTTCATCTATCATGCTTTGTTTTAGTACCAGGTAATAAGAGACTATATTTGCAACGGCTTACGCATACCTATATCGTCTTTTAAGCCACAGCCCCTTACTTTAGTCATTAATAACGTAATATTAGAAATTAATAATCGCGCAATCGTTTTGAAAACCTTTAAAGCCATAAGGCAAATGAGGATTGGGGTAAAAAATTGATGTTAGAATACAAGTACACAGCGTTGAAAGTGACATAACATATGGAAGTTTCGGCTACATTAAATTAATTTCATCAATTATTATTGCCATACCTTCTATTTTCGAAGGTGTACGATAACAGACATATCTCATATTGCATTGCGTAAGTCTACATTTTGAATTCTGAGTACTTATATAACAGGGCCACAATTTACACCGAATTTCGAAAATGAAATGTTAAAAACATACTTTCGAACTCAGTTATAACAACCACAGTTATAGCGACAACTCGTCTATAACGTTAAAGATCTAAAGCCCCTTCACGGATTTTATACATATACATATATATATATATATTCCGTAGCTAAGCTCATCGCTATCGGTAGCGTCTACAGGTTGCGGATGGTGGAGAGCTCTACATATCTGTAGGGTAGCTGCGAATAAGCAGGCTTCTGGAAAGATGCTTGTCAAATAAGCAGTCGCTGACAATTGAGAGGCAGAGAGAGGGTATGGAGGACACTAGGGCGGAACCTGGTGCACAAGTAAAAAATCACATGTACCCAACGACGGCTCTGTGACATGGTGAGATAACACCACCATCAAATATGTGTTTCCCGGATAGGTGAACTCGTAAACTCTGAAAAGTGATCACCTAGGAGAAAGCACTTCGAAAACAAACCAAATCTGCCAACCCGCAATTGACCAGCGTGGCAGATTACGGTCTAACCCTCCAACATGTTTGCACAAATTAATTCGCGGCCCTCATTCCTCGGAGGCCTTGGAGCAACTACTTCAAGTAGCAGGAAGACTAGCTCGACGGCAGAGGATGCTAAGAATCAATGGGTTCGAACACGCTGCCAAAACTCTTTGGAAATTGGAACTTTCAACACCAGAAAAATGAAAACGGATGCTCGCCTACAAGAACTAATATTAGAACTCAAGCATATTAAGTGGGACATCATCGTGCTGTGTAAAACGAGACGTAAAGGTGAAAATCTTGTAAAACTCGACACCGGCCATCTTCTATATACAAAAGGAACTGCAAACGGGAAATGTAGTTTTGTAGATTTCCTCATTAATCAGAGATTAAAAGGTTCCATCATAAAACTTGAGGGTACTTCAGATAGAATCACACAATGCACCATATAACTGAAAAAACGATATAGGCTCCAAGTTATCCAGGCTTATACACCAACCAGTAACCACACTGATGGTGAAATCGAAGAATTCTACGAGGATATATCAGACCTGAAAAATAAAGAAAATTGCCATTACAAAATTTTAATGGGTGATTTTAATGAAGAGAATTGGAAAAACACAATTTAGTGAATATACAACAGGCCCATATGGCAGCGGTCATAGAGATGCTAGAGGAGACCCTATAGTTAATTTTGCAGAGAGACAAGACCTCTATATTTTGAATTCGTTTTACGAAAAGGAAGCCAATAGGAAATGGACATGGGGAAAGTCCATCAGGAAACAAAAGCGAGATTGATTATGTTTTATCCAACAACAAGAATATATTCAGTGACTGTACGGTCCTTAATCGTTTTAACGTGGGAAGTGACCATAAAATGGTGAAAGTTAAAATTAAGTTAGACTACCGTAAAGAACGTAGTAAAATGATAAATCTTTCCAAAAATGTAAAAATCAACAATAAGGAATTACTTGTAAAAAGCAAAGAATTTGAACTCGCTCTGTCAAATCGCTTTGCGTTATTACAAAATTTGGAAGGCACCGATATAACAGAACAAAATGAAAAAATCATCAGGAACTTCATTGTAACAGTACCACCAACAATGAAATCTAAAGAAATCAAAATCTCTAAAGAAACTTTAAATCTAATGGAAAAACGAAGTTCTCGGAAGAACACAGGAATAATTGCTAACAAAGTGGAATATGTGGAAATTTGCAAGACGATAAGGAGACGTATCCGAGAAGAAACTCGTAAATTCTATAGAAAGTTGGTACAAAAAACAATTGAAAAAAATAAAGGCATCAAAAATTCAAAACGCAGGCTAATAAATGGAAAAAAGCAAATACTTGCCTTAAAATGTAATGACGGCTCAGTATGCAGAACACGCCAGGAAATGCTTAAGAGGGTAAAAGAATTCTACACAGACCTCTATAAAAGTAACGATCAGCAAAATCTGCCAACAATTGTAGTTACAGAAGAAATGCCGGATGTTTTAGTATCAGAGGTAACGGATGGCGTAAGATCAATGAAAAATGGGAAATCCACAGGAAAAGATGGCATTTCTGCTGAAATGTTAAAAGCTGGGTGTAAAACGCTTCACAAAATATTGGCAAATCTCTTCTCAAAATGTCTTAAGGAACAAAAAATTCCTAATGCATGGAAAAATGGCGATGTTATTCTTTTGCATAAGAAAGGAGCTCAAGATGATCTTAAAAACTATCGACCAATTAGCCTTCTCCCTGTTATGTACAAAATTTTTAGCAAAATCACTGCAAATAGAATTTATAGAACATTAAACTATGCCAAACCTCTAGAACAAGTAGAGTTTAAAAGTGGCTATAGTACGATTGACCACATTCAGGTTCTTCAGAGAATAATAGAAAGACACAATGAATACACTTTACCACTATGCATTGCCTTCATCGACTACGAAAAAGCTTTTGACTCAATTTTCAAACCATATATTTTAAATGCACTAGGTAACCAAGGTGTGAACCCAGCTTATGTTAGCTTACTCCATATATGATAAAGAAAAAGCAACTATATTTATAAACAGACGCAAATTTGAAATTAACCTATGGAAAGGTGTACGACAGGGAGATACAATCTCGCCTATTCTATTTTCAGCTTACCTGGAGGAAGTTTTTCGTAAATTAGACTAGAATCAAAAAGGCTTAAAAATCAACGGAGCTATTTAAACCATCTAAGATTCTCCGACGACATCGTGTTTTCGCAAAAGATCCAGAAGAGCTCCAAAGACTCATTGAAGATCTAAGAACGAAAGAAGAAACATCTGGCTTAAAAATCAACTTGAATAAAAGTGTGATCATGTTTAATAAGTTTATACAAACTAAGAAAATCGTTGTTTTGGGAGAAGAAATACAGCAAGCTGAAAATTATATGTACCTAGGTCAACGAATTACGATGAAAGGCGACATAAATCAAGAGATCGAACGTCGTATCAAGCTTAGCTGGCAAGCATTCTACCGGCTACAAATAATTTTTAAAAAAAAGCTCCCTATTTCTTTACAGAGGAAAGTTTTCGATCAATGCATCCTACCTGTTCTGACTTATGGTTGTGAGACATGGACATTGACTGCCAAAGGTATCCAAAAGTTACGAGTGGTACAAAGGAACATGGAACGGCAGATGCTTGGTATCACGCGACGAGATCGAAAGACCTTCAGTTGGATAAGAGATCAAACAAAAGTTTGTGATATCATTGCGAAGGTAAAAAGTTTGAAATGGAAGTGGGCAGCCCATATTGCTAGAAGAACTGACAACAGATGGACCAAAAGCATTCTAGAATGGATCCCACTGGACACTACACACCCAAGGAAAAGGCCAAAGACGAGATGGGTGGATGAAATAATTAAATATATTGGGCACAAGTGGCAGCAAAATGCACAAGATCGACTTCGTTGGAAAGATGCAGAGGAGGCCTTTATCCTGCAGTGGATTGACAACGGCTGAAATGATGATGATGATATATATGTATATATATCTGTGTGTGTATGTGTGACTATTATAGCTTCAGAACTTTGGTGGTATCTGGAATGTTGTTGTAACAAAGGTCGCAGGGATAGTTTCTATCGTGGTACCAAATCGCATTTAATTGTCCTTTCAGACATTGGTTTCTAGAAATGGGGATGGGGTAGAACTTACTCAAATCACATGGCTAATGAAAACATCTTCAAAAGGAAAACAGCAGAATAATGTATATTAACCGAATAACAGCTTAGGAGTTATCAATTATTTCTAGAAGACGAGATTTGTTACAACGTTTGGTTCTAATTTCGATCCGGGGAAAGATAACATGTTTTTTTTTTATTTTGTTAAAAGCTTCAGTTTTGCGTTGGCAAATGAAACTATCTGCAATAAAAAGGCAGAAGAATGTGAAATAACTAAAAAATTTATAAAATTATCGAATAAAATTTAGATTCTTAACCATATAAACTCCTGTATTCGATCCGTGGAATGTGAACACGTACTTTTTTCATTAAAAAATTATTTCTGCCTCGACAAATGAAACTACATGCCTCAAAATGACAGCAGAACATGCAATAAGTGAAAAACAGATGAAGAATTGTTATTTGCAGCCAAAGGCCGAGTTTCATCATTAAATGTGGTCCTCAGTTCGACCCCGAGAATAAGAACTTGTTCCTTTTTTTCGTTAAGAATTTGTTTTTGATTTAGTAAATGGATCCATCTGCTATAAAAGTGTAATAACTTAAATGCAGCCGAAGAAGGATATTCGAAACTCAAGCGGTTTCACAATATGCAGCCTAGTGTAGAGTCCGCTGCTGGGAAATGCACGAGCGTCATCTTTTTTTTTTTTTTTTTCACTGAATAATTAAAAATATTCTCAAAGTTATTATGGCATTCAGAAAGATTTGAATAAGACCATAAGAGAATTGATATATAATATAGTTAGCGTATTCATAGTGGACTTAATTTAGTTAAAAGAGTTTTTTATCCCATAAATCTAAGACATTTATATCATATTCCTTTCATACATTATCCCATAGTATAATTTATATATTCATGTATATGTAATTCATATTCGTGTAAATAATAAATACTACTTTAAAATTCAAAAGTGTCATTATACATGCTCATAAGTTCTATTCGTTCTTTTATTTTGGTTGTTGCTCTACCGAAAATTGTAAAGTAAAAATTTAATTTATACTTTTTTTCTAGCAAATCAATGCTTTTATTCTTATTTTCATGTGAAGATTTTTCTTACGATGTCTCACTATATTAATAGCTTTGGAGGGGGTGGGGGGGGGTTATAGTTCCACAATCTATTTTTTAAGCACTAGTTTTCGCTCCATCCAACTTACCTTTAACAATGTGATCAATTCAATCAATTCAATGTGATCAATAACAATGTGATCCTTCAACACGTTTGCTGCCAACTACGACAATACTCGTAGTTGGCACAGGGAGCAAAAATATCATTTCGTATGCCAACTATGAGTATATTCCTGTGAATTTATTTATTACTAAAAGTAATCCGTTATATCTATATTTAAAAAATAAAACTACAAAAATAATTTAAAAGCATAAAAATGCAAATATGATCTTGGCGCGTGTGAAAGGATGTATCATATCAGCTTTGGCAGCAAACGTGGTAAAGTAATTATTGACTTTTTTTTAATATTTTTGTAATTTTCGCCGTAACCATATCCGATTTTTGCATTAAATTAGTTACAACATTTATCTTGATTAATATGCTATATCAAATTATTATACAATATCAAAATATTGTGAAGCAACAATTACTTGATCATCGTAATAACGGTATATAGAAAAAATACGCCACAAAATATTGTCTTAAGAAACATCTTTAAGAAACATTTTTTAAGAAAAATCATTTTTTAATCGATTTTTTTTTTGCCCGCACCCTAAACCTTTACACCTTCACTTGCAGCAGTCGTACGAGTTTGACAGAACATCCGCTGCTTATTTAACAGCTATACAAGGTAATTCATCGAAATAAAAGCTCCGCAATGCAGGCTGCAAAACATGTACATTATAAACATCATTTTAAATATTAGTCTCACTAAAAATTGAAGATGAATGAAGAAAATTGATATTCGCAATTTACTTACAAATTTGTTTATATTTATCGCACGCGAAATAAGAAATTGGGTGTTAGTGGAGATACAAATAACGCAGCTAACTTCTAAGAATCGTCTACAAATCTTTAATTTCCCCCAAAAAATGTTTTTAATTATTTTGCAAAGAAATCAACAAAAGGAAATATATGAAAATCATCGGCATCCATTTTAGTTGACCAAACGAGGGAACAACAAATTTTATCATTAATTTTTTTCACAAAACTAAGTTTCATATCAAAAATATTTTACACTGTAATTGATGGTTATTACCTAAAAACATTGCGCTTTTATCAATATATTCATTTTAGAAAATTACCGTTAACCCACCTAGACTCCAGCCATTTTTGCCCATTTCTCCTAACTAAGAAAAGGCGACTTCTGTTATTATTTATTGGAAACAGCCATTTACAGACAAATGGAATAAACCCCACTTCCAAATTTAACGCGTAAAAAAATTCAAGTGTTCGATTGGGTTTTAAAAAATTTGGTTGTTTTGCGCACAAACCAAAATTTATACGAAAAATTGAATTTTAGATGTAATGGGTGTAATGTTTACTAAGTTTAATTCAGTAAAAAATACGCAATCAAAGATTAGATTGGCCAAGAAAAATAATCACGAATACGTGTTTGCTTCCGAAGTTATATTATCCAACAAATTCGCAAATATTTTATAATTGGCTTTAAACTGAGCAAAAAAGGCGTTTACGAAGAAAAGCTGTAGACTAGTTGGTTATCTACAAAAACAAGAAAAAGTAATATAGCAAAACGTATGGACTATACATATGAGGCTCCGGAGGGCTATGTGGTTTATGTGCGATATTTTGCTAAAACGAAGAATGTGTTGGATCGACATGTGAAGATAAAGAGCAGAGAAAAGAGGCATAATTAGGAGTTCTTATAAAGTTATTGAAATCTTTAAATTATTAAACGTTATGCTATTTTACTGTATATGCGTATAATATTATGAGATAAGTTTGTGTCGGCTACTTCTATATGATTTAACTGTTCAATACCAATGGATATTTTTAAATATATCAAAATAATTGAATGCTCCCTTGAAAATCTTGACCTAACACACATTCTGAGCATAAAGAATTGTGGTAAATATTTTGTAAAAATTAAGCTACAAGTAAGTAAATGAAGCCCTAGTAAAATAAGCTATTTAATTAATTAGATCCCGTAAATTCAAACTTTAATTTTTATCGAACGCCATTTTCTAGTGGCCCAATATCTGTTTAACATGTTGAAAGAACCATAATAAGAATTTTCTGTTTAACATGTTGAAAGAACCATAATAAGAATTTTCCACGGAATTATCATTCATCATATCTTGTAGGCTGGCCATAACAGGAGGTATATAGTTTCCTGTGGTTAAATAAGTTCACCAAGGGGCATGTAAGCGCGAATTAGTCAAATTCATTATAAGGAGATGCTGCTGAAAGTAGAGATGTCCAGTTGAATGTCCAAAGCAAACGGTTCCAAACTTCTTTGGAAGCTCTTTTGATGTAGAGTATTTCAGAAGACAGTTCCAACTGCTTATATTAATTTATCAAAATATGTTAATTGATCTCGATCTCCTTCGTGCCCACTGGGTTTAGATTTCGGCTTACAAGTAAGCTTCGTCGGATGTAAGTGCATCATGAGGTAGTGATAATTGCCCAACATGATGTATCTATGACGAACGACTGACGATTATCAGCCTGTATCTGGCAGCCTAAACTGTCAGTTACGAAATGGTTTGATAACCAAAATGCTAGGTGTTGGAAAAAACGTTTAAACTTGCATACCGAATATTTTTCCAAAATCAAGGATACTGATTTTTACCGTATAATGTGAAGGAAAATCGTTTGATAACGGCTTGTTTACGCTCTTATTTTGCCTTAATTTTAAATGTTGCTTAGTTGCCAAGAATTGATAGGCTAAATGACAAATGAAATCTGTATAATTCAAATTTTTTGCTGAATTTGGGGAATTAGTCTTACAGTTCATGTAAATACGTTACGACAGTAGACCCAATGTTTTGGATTATCTAAATAATATACAAATAAAATTGGTTAAACACTAGAAAAATAGTAAAGGAATGCACCCAAGTTCATCGTGGGTGATGAAAAACTGCTTTTAATACGTTTGAAAATTTGGGTGTACTCCCGTTTGCCATTTTACTATTATTTAACCTATTTTGTACACAAATTTTTTCTCCTTGGTGCTTTGTAATTTATTTCAAACTGAATGGCCTATTGAAAAATCTGTTCATCTAATTTTACTTAAAAAAGATGCAGTAATTTATCCAAAATTAAAATACCATATCACAACGACACATCATCGCCGTAAAATGTACCGTAAATACATGAGTAAAATATACCGTAAATATATACGTAAAATAAATCGTAAAGATATACGTAAAATATACTGTAAATAACACCATAAAATATAGGAAATTTATGAGGAATTTATAGTAAGTTCTTTACCTAGTATGCAGCTAAAAGAACTCGAATTATCCATGTCACAAAAACTCGGATTATTCATGCTATTAAAAATCGAATTATTCATATCACATGAACTCGGATTATTCATGTCATGTGTGCTCGGATTATCCATATTGAAAAAATAAGATTATCTATGTTATAGAGATTATGCTTATAGCAACACTCCCTAATTAATGTCACTGATCAGTATTCTGTTGTAAATGAAATCCACGAATTATATTAATATACTCTTAACATTAGTACCTCATCTTATTATTAAAACTAGGACGCGAAATATTAATAGATAAAATCCAAAATTTGAGCTCCCACGAACAATAGAAAGTTGGTATTTTGCCAATTTTTACTTTGCTTTAAATGAAATTCGTTGGCAAAATTTTTCTAGCAAGTGACTTCGCCTTACAAAAAATGCCAAAACTTATGAATAGAAATTATTACCACATTTAAAATTTGTCCTTTTGCATCCTTGTTCAATAATGGTGGTTACCGCATTACAATAGCGTTTGAAAAATCCTTGGCGCAGTATAGCCCAGATGCTCTTGCGCCATAAAAAAGCCAAACAAACAAACAAACAAAAATCCGCATAAAAAAAAACTTCTCAAAATCCATCATAGACATATGGAAAACACAATCATAACATAAAACGATTTGAAGCATCTAATAAAGTGTTTTAAGCTGATGTTTTAATTTGAGAAGAAAACCGGACGTAAATTTAAAATATTGATTTTTTTTGTAGACCGAAATTTTGATTTATGCAATTAGTTAAAATTGCTATTGATGGAAGACACGTCAGAACACGAAGTGCAAGTGGGAAATTTTATTACTTAACTTTTTATCGCACTGATAACACATTACCAGGAAAAATTCTAAAAAATAAATCCATTAGTCTAATGTATCCTTTCCTGTTTTTATTTTTTTTACTGAATGTCATTTACTAAAGCCACCTCACTGTAAATTATATAATTGAGGCATTGAATTGATTTAAATTTTCTGGAAAATAGGAAGCACAGAAAGCATTTCTCTTGATCTTCAGAGGATTAATTGATAACCTCTTTTCCGTAACTTGGAAAAAAATACCTTTTTTGTCTGTGCATATGAAGGTTTTTTTCCCCCTCTTCAACACCAGTAGCAATTTAAAAACTCTTATTTGTGTTGTTTCAATATTAATTTCTTTCAAATCAGTATCATCTTATTTGCTGAGAAATTCTGTGTTACTCTTCGTACAACTTGTTCATTTTACTTGAACCTCCCATTAGCATCATCTTAAATACTTAAAAAATAAGAAAATAATATTTCACTTTGTTTTATCCAAATCTATTCATTTAATTTTTAGGAGATGTATTTGAAATATATTCTTATACAATAAACTCGCGATTTTACGAATCACCAATTCAAGAACTATGGCGTTGGTCCCGAAAAGTATCCAGAAGAAACTGATTACTATTCACAAACTTTTGATTTTACGAACTTTTTGTACATTTCGCGCTAGTTCGTAAAATCGAGAGTCTGCTGTATGATGTTTAGTGATTCAATGGTTATACTGCATTTAACAGCTTCAAAATTGCATAGTATTTGCAGCGTCGAAAAGGTAAAGCAATATGTATATTTTAAAAAAGTGCAATATCCTAATCACAAAATAAATCCGTGATAAATTTTCATTGAAAAGTTTGTTTTCAGTGAAGCTTATTAAACCACTCTACAATATACAAGGCCACGGGCGCCGTTAGCGTGGGGACAGAGAGGACCTACCCCTCCAATGTTGGTGTTAGGGTTCCATATCCCCCTTCAATTTCAAACAAAATGCCTTCTACTGGCATATTGTCCCCCAATATTTTTATGCCGCCAGCGTCAATGTACAAGGCCACCGCCATTAGACAAAACTATGTTAAAATACTCGTTAAACATCTACACTCGTTCATAGCTGTTCTTATATCACAAAAGCATGGCGTCCTTCAACGAAAAATAAAGTGGCCACCTTGTTGATTCAAAGAAATACCAGCTTAGCTTTAAAGGAGTGTTCTGTTGAATTTAATACTCTTAAAAGGTCCCACTTTTCTCCAGATTTGAAGCCATTTGGGATACCAGAAACGAAAAAGAATGTTTCGTTCGAGGAAATTCACCACCAGTAACTATAGGTACTCTACAGATGATGATTCACGGACAGCAATACCATGCAGCCCCATGTTTCAAATGACTTGTATAGTCCATACTCCACCATGTTGCCTCTGTTATGGGGGCAAAAGGTGAATTCACACATTATTAGCTAGGTGTGAATAATGTTGATGTCATGTCAGTGTATGAAAAGGAAACATGCCGGATATGGAAATGGGTTTGAAGGATTTTTATATATGCCTCTCATACACTTTCACGTAATGAACATACAAAACAAGTTGAAACTCTTCCATTTGAGTATTTTAACGTGCGCGTTACATGAGACAACAATTTTTCTTATTATCCTTTTATTGGTGTGACAGTTAATATTTTCATATTTCAAGAATCATTGATTTCAAAAACGAATCATGCATCACGTATACCCGCATGATGGTATCTCTCTCGACGACACCACGTCTTTATTGAATTGGTCATGACCTGAGCAACTTTGCTTTGTAAACTAGCTTATCCACAATGGTCAGAGTTAAACTCAACTTTTTTATCCACAGTATTACTCCATCAAAATCTATTATATTCCAAAACTATAGCAGATAAAAAAAGTGAAAATTATGTTAATAAATTTAGAGAACTTCAAAACAAACATCCATGCAGATGTTACACGATTTTCTTGCTTCACTAAACATATTCATATTTTCTAACACAAACGGCATTTCATCCATATTCTCCAATGCAGCATTTTTTCAAATCAAGGTATATTATGAAGAGCAGGTTGTTCAGTCGTTGAGAATGCTGGATTATTTTTTGTTATATTTATTATTGGAATTACTATATTTTACTTTGGTACTTTTCGTTTTGCTGTATTTTGTTTTTAATTTCGAACAATATTACTACATTCTTCTAAACCTACCAATTTAATGTTTGAGCATCACTGCACCATGCTAAATGCTTTAAATTAAGCTAAACATTTAATTTTTTTTGTATATTTTATACCCCAAGACTGTGCTGTGGCTTATCTATGATGGGAATGGCGGCTTAACGTATCATCCAAAACACGCTATATTCATGTACAATCATGATTAAAAGAAGTGGACCAATCCCGAAGACCTTAAGGCGGTGTTTTTAACAGTTGGAGCGCAAGACAGTCAATTGAAATCGTAATTGCATTATAAGCACTTTCATCAAAACTAATAGTTTTTTTTAAAGATTTGGTCTTTTAGAATTAAGACTTGTGTGGCAGAATATTATAAAGAAAATACCCTGTTTAGGAAAAGTATGTTACAGCTTCCTATAACAGGAGACAGAACACTTCGAATGTCAAAGTTGCGATCAAGAAAAAATGAAGTTTACATTTTCGTTACCGGAAATATATACTCATATAATGCACAATCATTGACGTAAATACTTTAGGAATTATTCACTGTTAATTTTATTATAAATGGACGAAGTTTCAATTTCTGATGGTTGGTACATACTCTTGCACAGTACATAACATCATGCAAAATATTCGATTTGCGGTGTTTTGTGCAGTCTTAAATTTTCGAGAATTCACTCTTTCTGATACAATGGGTTGCTTTAAATATACTCTCAGATGAAGAAAAACGTGCGGAGCGAGATTTGGTACTCAAGCTTGCATAATCAGTAAATAGCTACCTGTTAAGAAAAGTAAGCTTTTGTTTTTACGGCACAAAAACAGCAACGGTCATACTGTTGTGTAACAACCAACAAGAAAGGAAACAGGTTCATTTATAGTTACTTTAATACACTGCTATTGGCACGTGATCCACATAATTCTAGAAAAAATGATTATGCTACTCTAATTCATATTCAAATCATTGCATCCACTAAATAATCACTCCCCTGCATTTACAATTAGGATTTGATAAAATAGTCAAACTGTCCTTGGAGTAATCATTAAATGTTCCTGCATCTCCATACCAAATAAACTACCCATTACATAATCTATTAAATTTCAGTCAACGGGACATCAAAGTCACAACGGTTTTCGCCGTTGAATTCCGCCCTCGGAATCAATGCTACCAGCAACCGGCGGTCCAGTCTCATTTGTAGCTCCCTAAACGGCAATGTACTAGTAACTTAGAACGTCACTCCATTGTTGCTATTCACTAGTAGGCTCCATTCGTCGGCATCACAGGTAGGCTTAGCGAGACGACCAGGTAACTTTTAGAACACACCAGGAGGTGGCTAATCTCCAGTCAGTGTTATCCCCACTAGGGATATAGAAACT
This sequence comes from Dysdera silvatica, assembly GCA_006491805.2. Classification (NCBI taxonomy): domain Eukaryota; kingdom Metazoa; phylum Arthropoda; class Arachnida; order Araneae; family Dysderidae; genus Dysdera; species Dysdera silvatica. The sequence goes on along the minus strand of QLNU02015360.1, from coordinate 9,568,896 downwards.
AAATTCCGTTAGTATCACTCGGAATGCATCTTACTCTGGAGTATTATCAATTGAGCATCAGTCAGAGATCGGATAGCCATTCTCGTTATACATATTCTACAAAGTGGAGGCTGGATTACCCTGCGATTACATTAACGCATCCATTCCTTACATCATTCAGACGGCATAAACTGCTACCCACGAAAAATCGAGGGAACGACTGACGCAGATTTCCCCTTTTCTTTACAATATCAAAAACTAAGCGCCCATCTTGATCTCTGTCCCTTAGTTATGTCTTCTTGCATCCTTCCAGAAAGTTCCACGCCTCCAACGCCTCGCCTTTGGCCAGTTCAGCGAGGGGGAATGAAACCTTCTCGAAGCTCCTAGAAGGATGCTCTTTGTCTGACCAATTCCAATCCCAATACACTGACGTATATATCTGCATTATTTCTAATATATACAAATTTACATCCAACAATACTACGCCGGGACCTACACTTTTCCGAGGAATCCGAATCCCCTTACCAAAGGAACCGAACCCTCAGACAACGGAAGGCAGAAAACAGCACGAATCCACAATACCACAGGACGTCAAACCTTAGTGGCACCATAGACGACTGTGTTAACACTACGTAGGGGACCTATATTTTTTTCGAGGAATTCGGGCCTCTTAAGGCTTTAAGAGATCCAACCTCCGAACTACAATAAGCAAATAGTCTGTAAGAGTGTTTTTGGTTTGTTTTTTGGTTTGTTTTTCGCAGAAGAACATCATGGGGAAGACACTTAGAAGCAGAAAAAGAAGGGGATGGATAAATGACATAAAGGCTTGGATTAGGCACTTGATCATGATTATGACCATTGGGAGCCGAACCCAGATTATCAGCCAGCTGAGAGAACACCTTCCAACTGCGCCACCGTAACGCTTATTCAAAACAGAGGAACTTTGTTATTGAATATAACGTAAGAGGGAGGTTATACTTTTTTTTTTTTTTTTTTTGCATGAAAATCGTATTTTAAGCTTAAGAAATAATTTTTTGGAACAACACACATTTTAAAAAACATAAACCTAATAGGTTGCACTTTAAATAATTCTTATTTAAAAACAGCATCAAATATCTCATACTAAATATTTTACTCTTTCGCAGCAGGTAATGATAGTTTCCTGATAAGAGTGGCTGGTATGCAATAATTTCTACGCTATACAAATAATTAAGTACAATATATAATCCCCCATAGGATAATTTTTATTTATTTGTAAGAACGTCCTTTTTTATTCATGAGAATTAAATGATTCATTTCATTATAGTCATTACAAGTGGCTGTCGTCAAAAAATCGTCTGGGAGCAAGGGTACGTTGTAGTTAATATAACATCTATATTTCTTTTACATTTGAAAATATAAAATAGTACGCTTAGAGTTACAAATATAGTTAAAGAGAGACTAATAATTTAAGTTACTCTCTCGTACAATATAACAATTTCTGGCATCACTAATTAGGAAAAAAATCATACGTCTGCTTATGAAATTGACAGCGCAAGGACAGCAAGTATCACGCTCTGGCGGAACCTACAGTTTTCCGAGGAATCCGAACCTCTTAAAGGCTAGGGATCCAACTCCAGGACTACAGAGAGAAATTAATCAAAAAGGCTTTTTTTTTTTGCACCGTTGGGCGTTGATTTATCATATATGTTTATCATAGTTCTTATGATTAATAAGAGGTATATAGTTTTGCGTGTTCTATTTAGTAGCCTCTTTTCTACAATGTGCAGGATGCTGTTGCATCCTAATCGATAACTATTCTGATGGCGTAGAGTTTACATAACCATGGTTCTTAATTCTGAAGCTAGATGGAGAGGGCTCGGGTATGAATTTAAATAGTTTTAGACATTTATGAATATATACTTCAGCTTGAAACAGTAAATGTAACGCCTAAATCTGTCACAAGCCATCAGTTTTATTTCAAATAATCTATTAAGCTTTTGTAAAACATGAAACCTAATTGCTAAGTTTATGCTAGTTGTGTAAAAAAAATTTTTTTTGTTTCAAAACTGTGTATAATAGTAAGTAGTTGTAACTTCAAATAAATTTTCAAATGCTATCCTCCCAAATGCATATTTCATGAAGCCAAATATTCTATAAGACTTATTATTAAATTACATCTAATTTGACCCTATCTGAACTTAAATAATCTTAACTGGGCTCTTTGGGGTTTTCTCCGCAAAATAATTTATGCAGCAATGATGTACAGAACAAATTCTATTAAACACGCTAAATGGATTGATTTGAAATTGCGTTTTTCCTAAAGAAAAACTGTGATACTCACTGGATAATTCTCCCCCACCTTTCTTCTCTTGGTACACTCTTCTGAAGTATATTAGTTCTACAAACTATAATATGTGTTCCATTCTAATGTATTTTTCAATACTAATGCTCTTAAAATTATAACATCAACTCTAAAAGATTATGTTAAATTTAATCTTATTCATTTTAACACACCTTAGAGATCTAACTGGATCGAATTCTGAAAAACGCATAAAATTCATAATTTTTATTTCACCTATATTACAATTTCAGTTTATTACATATACCTTGTCCACTTCTGTATCACCGTTTTCTCAAATGAGTCCCAAATATCGTATATATATAGCATTAATTTTAATAATTCAAACTGTCAGCTCACGAAAATGCTGTTTTAGTAAGTGAATGTATTATACAATGTTCGATATTTCAGATATTTAAGAAATTAACAAACCTCAACAGAATTGTAAAACCATTTTGGAAGAGAATCCCGTAACAAGCTTTGGCTTTATATTCTCTTCCAATTCTAACCCAAATCTTAAACATAAAATCGAAAAGATTTATTCTGTGTTTTCTCAAATTGTTTATATGTACTTCACGAAAATGTATACAAAATTGGGTTAAATAAATGAATTTATTATTATCATTATTATTAGTGGTTCCTTTGAAGCGGACGTGTATATATTAATGCTGTTTTTTTGCAAACTGAATCTATTACTGAAAATTTGCTAATACGATTAATGATAAAAAACAAACTAAAAATAACAAAAGACGTTTTTTATTTTCTACATCTTGAGATTGCGTGACAGGTTATTTGGGACGGACTTAGCGTTATCTTAGAATAATTTTTGCCACCCACGTTTAAGTAGCTCAAACTAGAGCTTTTTTTATATTTGGAGAAAAAGAGGCGCGGTCCTCATCCTGGATTCGAACCAGGGTCCCCGCGTTTAGCACGCGGTGTCTTGACCTACTAGACGAATGAGGACAAGAACAAACGCATTTTTCTCCGTATATTAGGATGTAAGATATTATTACCCTTCACAGGGATAACACAATTGCCAAATAATGGTCAACACAGAAAAGCCTTCGGGGCGAGATTTTTGTGAGTTTTTCGTGGGGGAATTTATTATAGGCGTTATCTTTGTAACACTACACGGGGTCTGTTCGAAAGCCTCAAATCTTCTGGTTGTAGGCATAAGTTTGAAGTCGCATTAAAATTTTATACCTAACATATGACAGAGGAGAACCCTTGTGCTACAAATGGACATTACGTAAAACGCTTTCTTGTTATGCTTGTTTAATAAGGCTTCGTCTGAAAGTGTATGAGGTGCGGTCTCCACTTTTCCAAAACGGGTGATCAAAATGAGCAGCCTGCGACTAAAATTTTGTTTTAGGCTCCGTGCTTCGTTTCCATATGCGTATACCCAGGTTTTCATTATCTGTTATAATATTAGCTTAAAAATTGCCAACAGACAAAGCGGTATTCAAAAGTTCCTGACTGGCGGTGGTGCTTGGTTGTTTCTGACAGTCAATAAGAAATCGTTATACGAATTTTACCTCTACGTGATACATGTTCAATTTTTCAGTTAAAGTTTGACAATAACGTCAACTAATAGAGGCGTTGAAATCGTCCACATTTTCGTTAACGGCAAGATAACGATTAAAACGAAGTCTAATACACTAAGATGACGTAATCTTCGTCTGTTAACGTTGACTCCCGACCTGATTGTGAATCATCCACTGTGGAGTGCCGACCATTTTTAAAGCGGTAGTACCAATCACAATACTATGTACGACTTATGCACTCATTACAAACTCGCCTTAACATTTCATAAATTTCAGTGTCCAATTTTCCGAGCTCAAAACAAAATTTAACATTTATACGCTGCTCGCAATGATCAGCTATTTTAAAAAATCGCAATCTGCACTTTACGCACTTTTAGACGAAGCCTTACCATACAAAAAATTAATAAAAAGAGGTAGAGTATATTTTTTAAAAGAAGCATTTAGAGTATAAGTAGTTAAAGTATATTTTTTAAAAAGGTAGGGTATATTTTTTAGAACAGCAACCCAGCTGTTACATGACATCTGCAGGATTTCGATGCGATTTTAATCTTCCGCCAACGACAGGGTGTTTGTAAACATTTTGAACAAACTTCATATGTTTACAATCCAATTTACAGGAATCGAACCCAGGTCAGTGAGCTCAAACTTGGCAGTGAATCAAGAAATTCAAAAGTCATCGCAACCTTCGGACCACTAGGACCCAACCAACGAAGGAAATGTTTATAATTCTTGAATTAATATTTATATTTGATTAAGAAACCTTGTCTATTTAGTATTATTTAGATTACAGATTCTTCTCAAACTTTTACAAACTTAAAAATTCATTAGATTAGTGTAAACTGAAATTTTTATTTTATCAACCCGGTAGGTGGCTAATCTTTTAAAACAGAGCCTTAAGGAATAATGACTTGAAAGGAAAGTTGTTAAAACTTGAAGTGTTTCTTCATAATGTGTGTTTTTTCATAATGAACTTATTTACAGCTCTCACACAGACATATTCACTTTATGACAAAAAATCGACGTACCTTGAAGCTATCGTCCGATCTTAATAAAACATAACATTATATAAGCAATGAGAATGCAATGATAAAGAAACGATTAAATTTTTATAGTAATATATGTATGTATATATATATATATATATCCGTTTAAGACAAACGTACACAGAATATTGTATCTTAGTACGTTGTATAGTTTTCCAGAGCAGTACCTTGGGCTTTCTTTACAAGAAAACTGAAAGCTATACAATGAGGTCTTACAATTTATTAATGCCTTGATGTATTTTATTAGGATTTAGGGAAAGTGTTTACCGACACGTTATAGTGGCACTTTACTCTCGTTCACGACTAATTTTAAAATTCTAAAAATAACATTTATGTGACATTTAAGTCACAAATGTTAAAAATACTGATATTATTAACAATTCAATTTTAAATTGATTAAAAATAATTTTAAAGTTGAATATTTTAATAACATTTAACTAATATTGTTGGAGTAAACTAAAAAAAAACAATCGATGTTTATTTTACAAGTAATAAATTGGAATTGCATTTCTAATAGCGAAGTTATATCGAAAAAGACGTACTTTTATACTTTTACATATTTCAAACATACTAATTACACTAGTCGATAAATTTAAATTTTTGTATGGCATTGATTAAAAAAGGAATTATTTTTTTAAACCTTGAGGTGCAAACTTGAAATACATATAAGTATGAAAAATATCCGGCTTGTACAATTTTTTTTATTTTCTGATTGCTTTGGTAAAACTTTGATTAAATACGCATATATAGGGGAAAATTTTAATATTAAGTTATTGTTAAAACTAAAAAAGTTTTTAAATTACAGCTACAACCTCATTATTTACAAGATTAGTTTAAAAATTAAAAACACAATGGTAGAGACTACTCAACATAATATAATTTATTTTTATATTTGCAATTTTTTAAGGCAAATGTGAAGTAAACGAATACTCTGAAAGAGTCGAAGGAACAGCTCCTAAAACATTTAAAGAGGAAGTAACGTTTGTAATCAAAAATATGAAGAAAGGAAGAGACCCTGGTGATTATGGCATTACATTATATATCTTAAAAAGACCTGAAAAAGATGTAGAAGACGTTCTTTCAAAATTCTTTACCAAATATCTTAACAGCGGTAATATACCAAACCAAGAGGAGTATGCAACGGTAATTCTTTTGCGTGAAAAAAGATGATAAAGAGGAATTGAAAAATTACCGAGCAAATAGCTTGTTACCTGATATTTATAAAACCTTCATGAAAGTGTTAACACATCGCCTGCAGAAAAAATTACATGTTGTTCAACCAAGAGAACAAGCCGGATTTCGAATTGGATTCAGTACAATGGACCATACTTAGGTATTAAGAGAACTAATTAAAAGAACAAAAGAATATAAACTTCCATTTTGTGGGGTATTTATTGACGATGAGAAGGCCTTTGACTCTATCAACGCATCAGCTAGCTCTCTCTTTCTCTCCCTCTCTCTCACTCATCTACTCTTTAAAATTAACATACATAGATGATGTGTACTTTGACATTAAAAAAAGTATTTTGACTCAAAAATTACTCACTGGTTTTGTCTATAGCCTTTACAAAGCTTTTCAGTAGACGTAGTTTTATATGGGTGAAAGAAAAGCATCAGCAAAGTCAACGAGAGGCCATATGTCACAGTACATTTTCTGGGAATAAAGCACATTTTTGGGTCAATTTTTTGCTATGTAGTGTTCTCCTGTGGCCCTACTATCCCACAAACACATAAAACAGCAACAGTTTTCAAAGCTTCCTTGAAACTTGAGAAATGAGAGATATAATTTTTAAGTTACTAGATATTTTCCACCTAAACAGGTTATATTTCATAACGCAGTGATTATATTTTCAAATATTTCCTTCACTTCCACAGCGAGTGCCACTGGAAAAGAAAGTTTTGTTTTTTTATGCACACAAAAGACAACTTTTAAGATGGATCTTGAGGGATCTATGACCAAACACCCTTCACATGCGTTTACTTCAACTTGGCAAACAGTATTGCCAAACACAACAAGTAAAATAACCTTTCCAAAGTTAATTATTACTTATAATAGATTAAAATTACTAATACTACTTTTTAATCTTATTTAATGCGTATATTTTAATAATATAATCAAGCTTTAACAAATGATTTTAGTTGTTATAATAGGCTATCATAACATAAAATAACCAATTAAAATAAAATGTCTTACGTTAGTTGTTTTTTAAGCCCAAATCTGTAGTCAGCACCCCAAAAATAATAAAAGACAGTTAAAATTATCCATCTTACAAAAACTTCGTTGACTAGTGTTATATTTCTAGGGGGCCGAACCCTAACTTAGCTACGGCTTTATGGCTGTGTCTGACAATGATAAATGCAGTTATCCGATATGGCATGGAATCATACAACTGTGGATTTCGTTTTGTGAAAGATTGTCAAATATTATGCGAGCGATAGGCTAATTATTCTTGAAAGTCTAAAGTCTGCACTTAGCTTAAAAATGCTACTAATAATAATAGTTTACGTAAACGAATTTCATTAATTACTATTTTAATTATACGACATTCATTTTTTGAAATATTTGTAAAGTACTTATAGTTAACTTTCCCCACAATTACTACTAATTATTATTTCACCCGTGATTTGCTCAAACGTATTTGTTTGGAGTTAACAATACTAAATCGAAAGTGTTCAACATATTGTGAGATCTAGAAGTCGAACCGCAATTGCCACGACTACCCGAAGAATGTAAAACATTTCAGAATAAATAAACAATTCCCGCATCCCTACTGAAGAGGCTGATGTTCAGGAAATGACGTTGTTGATCATAAAGTCATCGTAAGGCGTGTTCAAAGAAATGGAAAGCAGAAGAGAAAGGTGTGACCTAATCGAACGGGGTAAACGGGATTTACGGGACGAGGGTAGACCTGCTCGGCTATATAGGGCTCGAGGCCGGTACACCAAAAACACTTGTCCACCTGGCACTGAACTGAACGGTTGACCAACAATTTGGCCTATTGTCTTCTCATCCGCGCATTTCGGTTTTCCTCACGCCCAGGTAAAAATTTCTATAAAACTGTCATTGCACGAGCATTTTACATTTGCAGTAATTATGTTAAAATACAATGCCAGTGTTTCGAAACAGAACGCCACCTGGTGTAAGCAATTTTTGATTAAAATTATCATAGAAGAAAGTTACATCGGGTAATCGTATTTGTTCTTGTGTAGCTAGCGTGGAAAATATATAGTTTAATACATATAAGGTAAAAATATTATTATGAAAGATAATAAATGAATAACCATATTAAACGTAATTTATTTTGAGATTATTCAATAAACGAGCTGCAAAAATATTTTAAGTTTATTTTTTTCTAAACATTTTTGCAAATATTACTTTCTGTAAAAAGCAAAACGTAAATTCATAAATCTGCCTGTTATCATAGTCCATTTTCAAATCTGATTTGATTGAAATATTTTGCATTAAAACTTTGTAAATAAATTTGAGAAAATTGTATAATTTGTTATATTTTAAACAACTTTTGCCAATTTCATGTACTTTTAATTTTTATGTCTAATCCTAATATATATTACTATTTGTTTCTTAACAAGAGCAGCAATACAACTGCAATTTATTTGTTGGGTAACAGGTGAATTAGCGTCCTTTGATTTTAATTTGTGTCATGGTAATATCAGTTATTGAACTTTGAGTTCCTCGTTGAAAATTATAACAGTCGATTTCATAAGTTTAATAAATGATTCCGCTGCCAAGTTTCAAACGCCTTGACAGAAAATATTGCTCTTTATGTCGGTTTCGTCAAGTTCCCTAAGGGAAATATTTGTTTCTTCAAGAAACAAATATTTCCCTTTTTCTGAAATTTTATTTAATCTGCCTTTTATGGGAGAAGAAGAATTTTATTGCAAATTTTAATAATCTATTTATGTAATGGAGTGCATATTCTTTCATCCAAATTTATTATATAAAATATGCAGCTTCTATAAAGACTCACGTTTTACATTTTACTAAATATATATGCTTCAGAAAGTAAATTTTTGAAAATGTCCTACAAGTTTGGAACAGGCAATATATACACACACACACACACACACATATATATATATATATATAATGAAATTTCCGCAATATTCTACATTATAAGTTTCGTTTTAAATTGCTGATTTAATTTCCATTATTTCTACTTTGTAAACCTTGTTAATGGTAATTCATTTTTCTTCATTTTATTTATTTCAACAAATTTGGCTCAATATCACATAAAAATCAGAGCTAGTATATAGTATTTAAAGATATTTCGAATTATTATTATTATTATGGAGCAAAGTAACAAATTTGATCATTTAGCACTTCGTATCACTTTAAATCTAGACAGAATTAATAAAGAAAAAGAGAGGACGAGATTATAAAAAAGCTCTCTTACTATAGTTCCGTTTAAAAAACAGTTATTTCGACACTGGCGTAAGGTTTAAAAATGTGTTTTTAAACCTTACGCCAGTGTCGAAATAACTGTTTGTTATGGAATCTCCTGGTGAAACTCTGTATTGTTTCGTTATAGTTCCTTTTGAATAATTGATTTTATAAGATCAAACAAAGATGTTTTTATTCGTCGAAGGAAGTTACCCGAAAAATCTCGGTGAAGTATATTTTAACATTAATTGCAAGTATCTTAATAAAAAAAATATATAGTACGCATAAAAATAAAAAGTACTTAAATTTTATTGAATTAAGTGAAAAAAGTTATCTACGCACACACAGTCCGGGTATTTATTATTTGCCTCTATTTTTATCTAACATTATTCAACAGTGCATGTATGTAATAGTTTAAATGTTATTAAATTTATAAACAATAATTAATATAATTAATTTTGTATGAATATGTACTTATATCTCCTTTCAGTATCCCATATTCGATAAATTTATGACAACGGAAATTTATAGTACTTTCATAATGATATATAATTACAGTTACGCGTTTTTAAACTTCTTTGTTGTTAACTATATAATCAAAAATCAACGAAGAAGGAAGATACCATGTTATTTCCTATATTTAACGTAAGTGTGCATCTCTCGCTTGTTTTATGCTCTGAATCAATTTGATTCGTATTAGTGTAATACTTACAATATTCCAAAACTCAATTGATAGTTAAAAACGTTCTACAGGAGACGAAACTATCCTAATCGATAGTTAATCTCTGTTGTTCCTTAAGTCGGTGACGTTTATTATTAAAATGCATTTTTAAAACTGAAGGCAGTTACATGAATATTAAATATAGAATACATAAATAATAAATAAAGGCATAACAGTAAATACACTGCCTTGGTGCGGATGGACTGATTCCAATGCCGTGTGATTTATTCTATTAAAATCATGCAACACTGCAATAAATTTATTTGCATAAACGTTTGATAACAGTGCTATTATATAATATATAAAAATTCAAACGAAAACATAGAAAATAAAATATGGAAATTTTGCATTACGAAATATCTATGTACCAAAATAATTAGTCGCGCAATTACAACAAAATTTAAACGATATTATATCAATATAAATAATAAAAAGCCTCGCAAATGCCTAATCTAAAGTTTTCCATCGTAATTGCACACATATTTAAAAAAAATTTACTACTCCTTCTAAATATTGCTACAAACTTACTGGTTTTTGTTCTCTTGTGAAAATCATCCTGTTGGCATACAACTTCTCTCAACTCCATTCTATCTAATATATAAGTTATTTTTACTACGAATAAACGAAATGATAAGTATAAAGAACTGGAGAGAAGATTACAGTAAATAGTGGAACTCTACCCTTGAGAAACTTAGTCTTTTATTGTGGCAAATGACCTTACTCGCTCTTAAAACTAACATGACTTTGAAATGTTGTATTTTGCTGCACCTACATAATATATTTCAAAAGTGACAAAATGTGTTTAAAAGATGTTTATTTGATGAGTTTGGAAAGCAAATAATTTAGGCTGATCACAACGTTTTACAATAACGAAAATTTATTTTAATTTCAGTTGCACAATGGGAAACTGTGTACATGCACTGACTTAAAAGTTCAATCTCTAGTTATTTTGCGACGCAGGCGTTAACTCTGACCTACTTCAACTTTGGCACCTACTCCAAATTTCCCCGTTTTGTGGTTTCGGATTTCTTTAAGCCTGTCCGAAGAATAAAATAATGTCAGATTTGTCGTGGAGCAATTGCTGTGACCTAGCCCTTTATTTATGAGTCGTAAATGAATATGTGACTTTCTATATACAATTGGGCGCAGGCGGTACACTTAAGAGCATGTATGCGTGTCTATTCAATGAATTCAAATGAGCTAATAGAAATAAATGAATTTCCATCAGCAATTTTGCAAACGTCGTTTTCCTTGAATACACAAGTCAGTCAGTCATTACACAATAAGACAGCTTCCTATATAGAAGCGTATATCTTTTCCCTCACAATTTATTTCTAAATTTGGTTTCTGACATCTATTCGCAATCCAATACCACCCCAAAATGAAATGTATAAAGGTTTTTGAATGGACATGCATGTTACATACGTTCTGTCAGTTTCACTTTCCGTTTTCAAATTTTATGCTAAACTCGAAAACCAATAAATAAAATAATTCCTTAATTTTAAAAACGATGTTTTTTGTTATTTCAGCTGAGGCAAGTACCCATAACTTCACTTACGTTATAACACGTAAAAATGTAAAGCACATAAAGTGATTTATATCCCCCATGATTATAGTTTTTACATTACGAAACTACTCCTTATAAGTATTTATTATAGTCAAACAATTCTCATAATAACCGAAGATGTGGTAATATTAAATAATAAATTACTCGAAAAGAAAAGAATGGTTCTTGAAGAAGCATTTGACTGATTCTCAAGAGGTCGTGGGTTCGGTCTCCACCAGGTGCTGAGAAATCATTTTTTTCTTTGCGAGTAATTTATCAATATTTATATTATTTTATATTATCTTACTCCGTATAAGATTGCAGAGGGTGAAGTTTTAAAATAAGAGCGTAGAATTTGTTCGAAATCTCAAAGTTTTAGCGACTAGAAGAGGCTTTTTCTAGATTCAAAATTAAATCAAGTGGATGGATATCAACAATATTCTGATATACCTGCCTTATAGGGTATTATGAATCATGGGAATAATTAATCTTCAGTTTATGGAAATCATGAAGAAAAGATTTATTTGGTTTAATAAATGGAAACATTAATGTAATCTGGAAACTAATAGCAGTAAATAATGATGTGCTACCCACTGGTTCAGTCCATAATTACTGCATTTTAAATAATGTATATGAAAGTGTGGTAAACAGAACAATAAAATATACAAATAAATTATGAACAGGGAAAATTCAAGCGAAGATGGGAATTGCATCTACCGAAAATAAGAACGGAAATTAAACGTAATCATAGAGAATATGTAGGTCCCAAATTATGGAACGAGTTGCCTGAAGATTTCAAAAAATAAACGCTGTGAGATTATTCAAAGCTGAAGTGAAATTCATGCTAATGAGAGCAAATGAAGAGATTAACGAGCGTGAGTGAATATGAAACATCCTGAAATTTGGAGCAAATTATACATTCATGTCTTTTTTCTTAACCCACTTCAAAGGGTGCACAGGCTAATAAGATGAATTTGTTCCGGGCCTTATCTAATAGCGACGATCAACAAATGTACACAAAGATTTATACCCAAAATTTTAATAAATATTTTGAATAAAATAGTAAACACATAAAATAATGCAAATGAAATAAAATATTTGTAGTCCATTATACGGTATGGTACGTATAATTTCCATGTCACGAATAGAATGTGGAGGCCTTTCAAAGATTAAATATTAAAATATAATGGTTTCTTAACAGAATGTGACGACGTTAACATCTGATACTATATGAATAACAACAAAATGAAAATAAATGAATCTGAAACAAAAATAGTGAATTTTAATATTAAAAATAAAAAAACTGATAAATTGGAAGGTAGGGATAAAATTTGTATTAATAAAGGGGCGATTGAAACCGTAGGGGAAATTGATTTCCTCGGGGTAACATTGACAAATGATCTAAAATGAAATAGGCAAATAGAAAAAAGTAAAAAAATGCGAGTTCTGGAATAGGGTTGTCGAGAAGGTTGGCGCATGCAGTACCCAGAAACATACTAGTAGGATTGTATTATCCATTTATATATAGCTACCTGAATTATTACAATAGTATATGAGGAAATTTAAATACAAATAATATAAAAAAACAATCAAATCATTGCAAATAAAATTTATAAAATTAATGAAAAAGATAAAAGTTTAAATCATGATGCTACATTTGGTAAATATAATGCCAACAGACAAAATTTATGAATATAGCTACTTAATATAATGTTTGAGAGAATAAAAGAAAATAATTATAAGGACGGCAGTGATATCCAGATTTTTAAAAATAGCCGAAATTCCAGAAGAAAAATACGATTAGGGCTTCCAAAAATAAAGACACAGCTATTTAGAAATGGAATCGAATACAGGTATAAGAATTTGAAACAATATGCCAGATACTTTTAAAAAAATTAATAATATTAAACTTTACAAAAAACTTAATGTCATATCTTATGAATGGAGTTTTTGCGTCAACAAATTAGGGTCCTTGACTTGTTAAGTCATTATACTGCTTTTACCGAGAACCCGTCATAAATTGCTTTGGTTTATGTATTGTTTCTTTTGTTGTTACTTGTGAATTTATTTATTTTGATTTTGATATTTATGTAAAATACAAATATTGTAGGAACTATGTATGCAATTTATGACAAGTATAATAATATAGCATTATATAGAACTAAATCTGTGTGTAAAAATTGTTGGTGCACTTTTGAAGTGAATGAATGAATAATATTATTAAATATATTATTACCCTTACAATGACGGTTATGATGCCCCGGGACCTACAGTTTTCCGAGGAATCCGAACCTCTTAAGACCTAGGGAACCAACCTCATGATTACAGTAAGCAGTTAGTCGGTTGTTGTTTTTTTCCTGCAAAGTTTAGAGTCAAGCCTGTGATAGCCACAAGCTGGGCGAACGCAACATCACCTCATGGTCAGAGAGGGAGAGAAAGTACCTCTAACCTACTTTTAGAGTCTCTCTCTCTCTCTTTCTATATATTATAAAATATAATACAATTTATTTACATAAAAATCTTTATCTTTATTTGAAGTCATGTGTAATTTTTTTCCCTTCAGTAAGTCTTTTCTTTTCAAACACATTTCTGTGCAAACAATTTAAATTTCACTACAAAACAAAAGCATACTTTTTAACGAAATGGATTCAGATATGTAATTATTACTTATTAAAGAAAACAATGCTCTCTATACGAAAAACGTTTTCTTAAAAAAAATCGCATTCAGTTCAAAACTAGCTACCACACTTCGTAAAGTCTTGGTAAATCCGAAGATAGAGTTGTGGTAGCAATAATGATTACCATGGTTCAACAGGCCATTGAAACAACTTTGAGTGTCATAGGAAATGACAACACAGCGAGGCCAATACTTTCCATTTCATCTATTGACATCAGGTCACGAGAGAAAGAGATGTCATTGAAGCGAAGCATTTATAAAACTGGTTTCCCTACTGCGAAAGTCATCTCGTAACCTCTTTGTGACCCAATATATAATTGAATTTTTGATTTGAAACGAAGGTTTGTTCGTCTCTTTGGTCTAACCTCTGAAGTTTAAGCCATTATCTCCAGCAAAGCGACGGTCATCACTGCGAACCAGTTCCACGATGCAACAACCATTGTAGATGAGCCATCGCGAAATCTATGCAAAAGTGGGATGACTACTTCCTTGTCATAATCGCACCATAGCTTTGTTTGTCTACCCTCTCCGCGCCGGTTTGATTTTTTGAGACTAGTAACACACTTCCGTCGTAAAATTACAGGGCGGGCTAGTTTCCTTCTCTCAAAGATGTCCCAACAGATATCAAATCCTTCTTCATTGAGATTTCGCGCGAAGGAATTTCCCTCCCCAAAACCAATTCGTTTAAATCTTACAAAGAATATTGCCTGAAATTATCCAGGCAGTATGTGGGTGGAAACGTGAAAATCGCGGTTCTTCATAAATTGCAGTTACCTCATAATTACAAAAGTCATTATATCCAACAACAGGGTGGGGAAAATGTAAACGAGGCTTTATGGTTGGCGAGGAAATTTTAAAGCATTGCCACCGAAGAGGCAGAAGGCACAAACGCCTATGGGTGAAGAAATATTTCGAATATTTTTACCTAAATTAGCATACGAAGCGAAGAAAACTAATAATACTTTTAGGCACCACAAATAAACAAACAAAATAAAGCAGAATAATTTTTCCACGTAGATTTTAACTTCAAACTAAAACACTCTTATTACAAATAAAATTTGACACCCACGTATTAGTAGCTCAAACTAGAGCTTTTTTTTTTAGGACAAAAGAGACGCCGTCCTCATCCCGGATAGCGTCTCTTTTTATCCTAAAAAACAAAAAGCTCTAGATTGAGCTACTAATACGTGGGTGTCAAATTTATTGGTAATAAAAAAAGTCCCCTACGAAAAACTCACAAAAATCTCGCCCCGGTGGCTTTGTGTGTTGACTATTATTTGGCAATTGTGTTATCCCTGTGAAGGGTAATAATATCTTACATCATAAGAAAATTCTTGAACACTCAGATATACAATCAACTTACAGAAGACTGGAATGTCTGTAAGTATAGAAACAGCTTTCTAACGTTCCGAAGAATGTACTGTACCCATGTAAGTTCTCAAAACGTATGTTCCTTTTACCAACAGAGTAAAGGGGTTCTTAAATACTCTTAATCTCATTCAATACTTCTTTCATGACGAAATATTTGGTTTCCATCCAATATTCATAAATAAATTACCTGATTTCAATCATTAGACGGAAGAAATATTTCAAAAAAATGGACCAGTTTTAAACCTTGGGCTTCCGCCAGCCTTGACACTGCTTTCATACACATAAGCAACAGCCCACAAAGAAACATGTCAAGAGCGCTTAGCATCTGTTTAAATGTTTCGTTCAAGATTTCTCCCCCGAGGGTACATTCGAGTCTTAGGCATATTGGCGGCAAAAGAGGCCACGTGATTTTTATAATTGATTGCAAGCTCAAGTAGAAAAAACATTGAAAATTCCATTTGCAATAATTTGCAGTCTTGTGTTTAGTTGATTGGATATTGAATGCTACACCTGAAAAGTTCTGAGTGGGCGATTTGCAAGACGACTATAATGGTGTACAATAACC
Source organism: Dysdera silvatica (assembly GCA_006491805.2). Classification (NCBI taxonomy): domain Eukaryota; kingdom Metazoa; phylum Arthropoda; class Arachnida; order Araneae; family Dysderidae; genus Dysdera; species Dysdera silvatica. The sequence goes on along the minus strand of QLNU02015360.1, from coordinate 9,552,728 downwards.
TCCGACCTTATATTTACAAACCTTTAAATCTTACCACATACTTAAGCCCTTTTTCTCTGAACGCTTTCCTTGGGAAAGCCGGAAGTTATAGATTTAACTGCTACACAACTGAGCAACTAATTCTGATTGACGTTATAATCATTAAACTTACCAATAAACATATCGCATCAATTATAGGTCTATGCATTCTATAGAAAATTCACGCCATCATGATTTGCATAGCAATTTAACTGAAAAAGAAAAGCTAATAGCTTAAAACAATTGTATAAAATTAAGATAGAGGGAATTTCGTGAATATTTTGCGGTAAAATTTAAGCAGTTGTGGTTCAGTATAAGTTTCTTCAAGGGTATAGGGATTAAATCCTATAATTACATATCACTATTTCGATATAAAAGTTAATTAAACCTGAAATTCATTAACTTTATTTTTCGAAGCAATTTCTCGATTTTTCTTGTCTTTTGTCTTTTCTTTGTACACTTTCTGCATAATTTCTTACAATAAGGCTAAAAGTGTCGCTTCTGCATTATGATTTATCACAATCTTTGAAGAGTTGATTGCAAATGTGTAAGGTGAATCAATTTCCAAATGTTCCTCTTCAGTTTACCTTCAAAGACTAAATCAAGTATTGCGACTATCACGTAATTCTATAAAAGTACATTGTTTTAACGAAAACTGATTACCAATGCATAATATAATTTGATTCAAATAGAATCTTCTTGTATAACTTCATTTTATCTTTCTCGTACAGTAATCTCATGCATATGGACATGAAACTCTAAGGAACTACAGAAGAAGAATATCGCACGCGTGTATTTATAATTGGCTTACATGTGCAAAATTATGCGGGTTTCGACTTGGCGTGACACGTTATGATTTGTATTTATACGTCAGCCATTCTTTTTTAAAGTCTGTTAAAGGAATTGCTTTTAAAGCCCGTTGTTATTACTATGGAGGTTTCCTGTGATGCCATCTTTGACCCAGAAATGCCACTTGAAACCAAACTTTTCATTTGTATCTTGATCTTGTTCTCATCAAGAACAAAAATACATTCATTCGTCGCATGAAATTCGTATATTTCTTCTTTTACGGTATTTCAGCCTAACTTCCTTTAACATGGCTTCCGACACTGTGAAGTTTCTATTCATTCTCTTAAAATTTATTTTTTGGGTCGGTTTCGCTTTCTGTTTAAATTTACTCTCTTGTCAAAAGGAAAACGTAGGATTAGTTTATCACTTTTTCCACGCATATTTATAGCATATATACGTAAACAATCCACACAAATTAAACAACTACAAATGGAAACGAATTGGCAAAACGCCGCAAAAATTTTAAACGTGCCTCTTCTAGTTTTATATATTAGGTGTATTCTGAATTTCAGAAAATTTATAAAACGGCGTTGTTTCTGTAACAATTTTTCTTTTCGCTATTTAGATTCCCCAGAAAAAAATCGATGACATAATTTATTTAATTATTCATTTCATGATTATTATTAAAAATATTCTAATCAAATAAGGTTCTCTTTTAATATAAAATGGCGTTCGTTTTAAGTTTGAGAATTCGTGTTTTAAATTGCGCCTAGCAAATTTGGTCCAACTTGTATCTTTGATTATTTTATATTTAAGCAACAGTCTACTATTATAGAGCAAAAACCAAATTAGAACCAAAAAACCCAAATGGCCCTCTAGTGAGTTCTATTCACTTTTTAATCCCTATTTATTATGAAATTCAACGATTTTATAGATTATATATTTATAGATTTAATATTTATGAATTTTATATTAAGGAATTTCTAGCATATAATTATAGGTTTTATAGATTTTATGTTTATAGATTATAACATAGCAATGCAAAATTCGTAAAAACATTTTGAAGACCAAATTTATATCGCATTTTTGACTTCCTCTCTAGAAGAAGGGGAATGTATTCTCAGAACAAAATTCTCTAGTAAATAATGATACGCAAGATTTTGATTACTAATGTTCGTGAAATCCTAAAAACTCGTTTCCAATTTAGAATACTTTTCACATACATTCATATAAAAGATTCACAAGAATTTATTCGAATATATAATTTTTTCACAAAATAAAACAGTTTCTATGTAATTTTATAAACGACTCCACAGTGAAAAAACTTCCAAATTGCGTATTATAATCACTTTAATTCTTGGAATCTGGGTCTCGTAATCCCATATCTATACTCTGATATTAAATAAACGCACAAAGTTTTTGGAAACATTACATTTTTTTATGGTACTAACATGTTTTGCATTTACAATTTAACCTGATTTTTCAACACATCAGCAAATAGCTACGCATCAGTCTCTTATGAAACATAAGTCCATGATATGCAAGAAAAATATTTCTAGCGTTCTTTTTTCCAGACCTTGGATAGACGACGGTTAATTATTTTAATAGAAATTTGTATGGAGTTTATAGGTAAGTTATAAGGAGAACATCGCTGAAACAAGTACGTAAACACACTTTCTTTTTTTACAAAAGCAAAAGTATTGCCCAACAGGAATCTATAATTGCTCGAGAAATAGGTAAGTAAAATAATCTGTTTCTACATTGAAATATTCAGTCCTATATCTCTACCAATGCTCAAAGTTGGTAAATAATGTTTCAGTTCTCATTAAATGTAAGTACCATGGTTAAGTTGGTTAATTATTTTACCTTTTTTGTCTTGCAAATTTGCTGGGATTCGAACCAGTATAATATATTTCAGACGAATTGGTTTATGCAGTATATTATTCTTTCAGAGAATTTGTTTTCATATGATAAACTTATAAATAATTCATTTGTTTCATTCTGTATCCTGTTTGTATTTTGTTTCATTTATATTCTATTCCTGTGTTGTCTTATACGTGCGATTAAAGCATTCTCATTTACCAAGTTAGCATTTCTATTGAATAATACCTCTTACGCACCTGCAACCTCTTTAATGCCATCTTCATTGTACCTATGTTAATATTTTGCTATTGGGTTAACTCACGAGCTCAGAGCATTCTTCTTGCATTCACAATTTCTGCAAATATTCATTTTCTACATTTGATTTCAGGAAATTCTGCAGTTAAATAAACATCCTGTACACGTTTGATTGAGGACCGCTGACTTCACAACTAGTAATTTACTTTGAACAAAAAGCTTAACGGCTTTTTTTAAAGGTAAGTTTATCTACTGATCGTTAATTTTTCTTACAAACTTGAAACCAACTTTTTAGTTTAAGATTAATTATAATACACTGTGAATGTGCATTAAACAAAAGAATATAAATTCTTCTATTCCTCTTGTGAAACTTACGCTATAAAAATGTTTTAAATTGATGTTTACGGTATAGTAGTAAATATATATCTCTTGAAGTAGAAGTTCATCAGTTACTGTGTATTTTCTATAAGTAATGGAAGATGGGGGAAATATAAGAAATGCCCATAATAATAATAATAATAACAAATGTCCATAATAATAATAACAAATGTCCATAATAATAATAACAAATGTCCATAATAATAATAATAACAAATGTCTATAATAGTAAAAATAATAACAAATGTCCATAATAATAAATTACCATAATAATAACAAATGCCAATAATAATAATAATGATAATAACCATAATAATAACAAACGCCCATAATAATAATAATAATAACAAACGCCCATAATAATAACAAACGCCCATAATAATAATAATAAACGCCCATAAAAATAATAATAACAAACGCCCATAAAAATAACAACAAACGCCCATAATAATAATACAAATGCCCAAAATAAAGCTTTTACTTTATTGTTACGTTATAGCTAACTATATCTCTCCATCCGTCCCTTTGGACGGATGGACCTGTCATAACAATTCTTGGACTTCGTTTTTATCAATTAAATCAAAGACCCATACAACCAGCATAAGAACTAAGTATAACAAAAATATTTTATTGTCATCATAATTTTTTGTTTGAAACTGAGACAACTGAATTACTGGCAGTGTAATAACTTAATTATTTATTTTCCATTGAAATGAAAAATACTTCAAAAAATACTTCATTAATGCTTATTTCAGTTAATTTTCGTACAAAAACCATCTAAAAATCTCAATTAGTATTCCGTTCCTAGTTAATGATTTTTATAAAGATATACGCCCGAAAACTGCTCAAATGATCTTCTGAGATCCGATTAATAGCTTAGTATGATGTCTAAATAACGATATATCTGGAAAAATGCATGTCTTGGCTCAAAATTCTATTGCAGATTCAGTCAGCTGAAACTGCAGTATATGTTTGGCGGTTCTGTCATCGTATTAGCTCCTAATCTATGTTAACTTATTTTGGTACTTAGGTCAGCTTATTTTTTTACAGCTTAGTATTTGTTCCGAAGCTTTTCATTTTAACACTGACCTTAATTTTTTTTTTCAATGACATTACGAAGACATACGGCAAATTTGGTTACTATTGTAGTTTGATCTTGAATTTGATTGTGATAAATAATTCTGATACCCATGTTTACGCTCAATCTAAAGCTTTTTAGTATAGGAACAAAAGAGACATCATACCCGTAATAGAGTCGAGCTAGGGTATTTCCGTTGATTTGATTCTCGAAAAGTCTGAGCTGTTTTTCATGATTTTGTCCATATAAAAAGAAAACAAGCAATCACTCTCAGATTCAAATCAAATATAAAGTATTTTAATTTACAAACGCTTAGTAGTCCGGATATCATGTTGATGTGCCGTTCCCATCACAAATTTAGGAATAATTGGGACTTGAGGATTTAAAATAACCAATCTTTTGTCAACTGAGTTAAGAAACCAATAAAATATGCACATTTAAACATAATGAGAAATGTACTCATTCGCAGAGCCGCAGCCATACTGGGTTAGATGGGGTTGAGCCCCCCTGAATTTATAATCAGCCCCTACTTTGAAAAAATATTTTTCTCAAAATAAATTATGTATAATTTTTTAAAGATTTGCTATGAAATTTTACGACAGTGGAAATTGTTCTTACTTTATTACAGAGATTTGGGTCTTCATCTGCTCTATAGCAAAATAAGGGAAATTATAAATTTTAGTTTTCCTCTAAGTTTTCAATGCAAAACATATAATGAGAAATTTATTTACTCGGCAGGAAAACAAATAAGGTCGCTAACACAGACTAATAAATTTGTATACAATGCGGCAACGAAATGGAATTTCTTTTCCTCTACTGCTCTACTGTAATACCAGCATTAAAAGCTGTGATTCCAATTGTAGGAACCTTTGATCTGTATTAGCCAAGCCCGACAACAGGGGATAGAGGGTCAATTACCTAGGGGCCCGGGCCTCCGAGGGCCCAATTCTAATGGTCGTTTTTCAAATTCTTGTGGGTACGGACCCTATGAAAAAAAAATAAAATACCTGTGCCTCATGAAGCAGCTCCTTTGACTCACGAGTTGCGTTCTTCCCCTTTCATAAAAGCCAAAACAAAAAAAAAACAGTAACCCAACGTTTCATTATAGCCAGAAAACTAAGCGAAACTTTTTAGTGTTTCTGGCAGTATTTGTAAACGGAAGATGATCCCATTTCTGTGTCTTGTATCACTTTACTTGCTACCTTCCACGAAGACATTTCCTAGGATCTCGCAGATGAACTGATCCATCAGAAATCAATCCACCGCTCAAATTTGGGGCCCGATCATCTCAAACCCCTCCCGTTGTTAAACAAACTAAAAAAGCTTTAAACTTGATTCTCTGTGCCCAAATGTGCGTATAGCCATTAGGTTATTATGTACGCTTCCAGTGACCATGGTAGGAGCTAAGAGATCTTTCAGTGTTTTAAAAAAATCAAAAGTTAAAACAGATCAACCATGAGACAAGAAAGACCTTATGGACTGCCACTCTTGCTATAGGGGAAGATCTTGCTTGTACTTTGAACTTTGATGACGTACTTGACGGCTTTGCGTCTAAAAAAGCCAGACGAGCTATTTCATAAAATGAAATTTTTATAAGTAACCAAATTTGTTTATTTGTTTTCCATTGTTGATACTTAATTATATAGCGTGTTTTTGCAAATTAATAACTAATTTGATAAAGAAGGTAACTACTTTAATTTTAAAATACCGAGAACGTAATATTTAATAAAAAATTTTAGCATTAATTCTGCCAAGTGATTCTATATTTAATTTAAGAATGAATTTCAGAATTATACAGGGTGGTCCTAAACTATATGTCAAAAATGTAAAGGCAGGTAGAGGGGACCTAAATAAGCAGATTTCGTATAGGAATGTGTGTGCGGTAATGACACATTAAAGCGCTAGCTTGTAAAGCAGTATGAATCACAGGAAACTGAAAAGACAAGTAAAGACAAAAGAAAACAAAAATTTATTAATAGTTTACAAGAGGTGCCCGAAAGAGCGGCCACCAACAGCGATACAAGATTCACAGCGACGGCGCATGGATCGGCGTACATTAGAAAAGACGTCAGGCATGTCGATCACATGTCCAGCAGCAACAGACAAGCGGGCAACAAGATCTTCTTCAGATGTGACGGGACTCTCGTACACCAGGCTTTTAATATGACCCCCAAAACAAAAAATCCAAGCAGGTTAAATCAGGAGGACGCGGTGGCCAGGGACCTGGACCGCCCCGTCCTATAAAATGCTGGCCGTAGACAGCGTCCAGGTGATTCCTGACGTTTCGACTGAAGTGAGCTGGGGCTCCATCGTGCTGGAACCACATTCGTCTGCGAACAGCTGGAGGAACATCGACCAGAAATTCAGGTAAGAACTCCTGTATGAAGATGTTGTATGTGTGGCCAGTTAAACGACTAGGTAGAATATACGGTCCTACTAAGTTATTGTGCACAATGCCTGCCCAAACATTAATGGAAAACCTTTCTTGGTAGGCGTGTGCTATTGTGCCATGTGGGTTACTATGAGCCCACAGGTGAGAATTATGGATGTTAAACATACCCGACCGCGTAAAGGTAGCCTCATCAGTAAATAAAACATCTGCAGGGAAGGTTTGATTGGCTGCAGTCTGCTGTAGGTACCAACGAGCAAAGTTGAGACGTGGAAGATAATCGTCAGGGGTCATTGCCTGCACTCTCTGTAAATGATACGGATGCATTCCGTCTTCATGTAACGTCCTCAAAACATTTTGATGGCTCACACCCAACGCACGTCCTACAGCTCTCGAGCTTGTCGAAGGATTATCCTCTACTGTGTTCAGTATTCTTTCTTCCACTGCAGGAGTTCTGCGATATCTTCCAAAGCCAGTTCCACGCCTGGAAGCATAAAATGATCCATTCGTGCGTAACTCCCGATGCAGACGCTCGAATGTTCGACGATCCGGCTGATTCCTATCCGGGAATCGCTCCCTGTACATCCTTTGAGCAGCTAATCCATTTCCTTGTGCAGCCCCATACATGAAATGCATGTCGGCCAGCTCCGCATTGGTGAAACGATGCATGCTGCTCGAGATCCGTACGGATCTCGAGCAACATGCATCGAAAATGATGAATGCGGCATGCGGGAAATGATGAATCCAGCTAGCGAAGCGCTTTTATACGCCGCAGTCATCAGCGCTCTCTACCGGCTCAAGGCGGCATTACCACACACACACAATCCTATACGAAATCTGCTTATTTAGGTCCCCTCTACCTGCCTTTACATTTTTGACATATAGTTTAGGACCACCCTGTATATAACAACTTTAAAATAATCCTGATAAAACACTTGCAAATTCATGGAAGTTCGCTTGAAAATTCTCCCTCCGTGCGATAAATCATTTTGTGAAAACCACATTACGAAAACTAAATAAGAAATTTGTTTGCAATGAATTTTTCAAATGTATACGGATTTTGAAAACGTTTCGTGCACCCGGTATATTAATTCTCTACTATTTCAAAATGTTTTTGTCGAGAGGAAGGACGGAGAAACGGTTTGTTTTTTATGTAAGGGCCGACCTCAAGACTTCCGAGGGGCCCGAAAATCCTGTCGTCGGGCCTGGTATTAGCCCTCTAAAACGGGCGGTGGCCGGAAAGTTACCCTACGTAATTTCTTGCTATCGGACATACCCTGGTATGTTGTGGTTAAGATTCCACAAAGGATGATTAACACTACTTGCAAGGGCAGCGACATACTTGAGTCAGTGACGCGCGAGCAACAAATCACAAAAACAGACGCCATAGCAAAAATTCTTAGCCTAACAGGAAACTCAAGAAAAAACCTTGTTTCACTCACCAAAGTTGGAACGATCTTGCTTTAGACGACCATGTTGGATTCTTGCTGGTTGTTATTTGACTAAGAAGCTAAGTCCTTGGCTGGCAATGTTGCAACACGTAGAAACCTTCAAGGAAAAACTTCGAGTAGCGGTCACTGCATATTCGGTCACCCATCCATAGTAATGAGGCCAAAATTTCGCAAAACTACTGTCACCATCTTTTGAAGGAATTGCGAAGTTACTATGAACTCGTTACGCTCAAACCATCTGTCGAAAGTTTACAACTATCGGACTTCACTTAAACACCCTCCAACACGGCAATTTTGATGAGAAAAAAAATGCACCGAAATCAGTCTCTAGAAGTCAATAACCACTAATGGCGGAATTGCAATCTTGAAATGTCCAGAATTACCATCTATCATAGTGGTATTGTAATCTACAAGCAGTCCAGGATCATCAATTTGGAATTTACACATCTAGCGTTTCCAGTTTGAAATGGTGAAGTTGATATGGCTGAGAAAGCGTAGCCGCACAAATCCGTCATGGAGTTAAAACTTTTGAACACTCGTAATCACACCCGTTTACAGTGGTGAAATTTAAACCTTTAGGCGCCCTGGTCATCACTTTGTCCGTGTCATTATTTTATTGTCGGGACTGGAGACGAAAAGGCTCCCCTAACGTAGCAGTATTGGGTTTATGTGAGCATATTAATTGCTTTTTTTTATAAAAGACAGCGAAACTGGTTCACAATTCTTAGTAGATAGTGGTGCCTTGTTTTCGGTGAATCCCAAATCAAAAATATCTGGTTGTAAGAAAAACTGATTTTTTTTTGTTATATGCAGCCAATGGTACAAGAATTGGTACTTAGGGAAAGATTACCTTATAAAGCTAGATTTGGGTCTCGGAACACAGTATAATTGAAAATTTACTCCAGCCGATATCTCAGGACCAATTTTGGAAGTTGACTTTTGGAGCAGTTTGTTTTTTAATTGATGTTAAAAACCACTGTTTGATCGATGGGCAGACATCTAGGTCAACAAGGTAGGCATCTTCAAGTATGTATAGCTGGTGTGTCGCCATATAACCGAATTTTGTCCGAATTTCCCAAAATTACTGATCTATCCCGTATTGGTACCGGTAAGACTGATATACAGTGTGTTTCCGGTATCGATAATCCCGTGGCAAATGTTTTTTTCCCGAATTGCAGCTATCGATTTAACGGGACAGTTTGATTACGAGGCAATAGCGCGTGCACTCAAATTAATGATACAGAGTTGACGTCATTGCACGAATCTGACACAGGACTTGAGTTGCAACCTATGGTTTTCTCTCCCAACGGACCTATCGTTATATGCAACACTTCAAAAGACATTGTCCGAGCATATGTGCCACTCGGGCATTAGGATCACTATTGGCCTTATTAAAAAAGGTTTACATGGAAGACCATCCGATCAGACGTAACAGCCTGGACGAGGTCTTGCTTGTAATGTCAAGAATCTAAGTTCGTAAGCATACTAGGTTGGAAGCGGGTAAATTTCCATTGCTTACTGGTGGGTTTTTACCATTTGTTATTTTAAGTGCACTTAGGTGCTCTTAAAATAAACCAGGAGAAAACGAGTCATAGTGAAGAAAATTCAGTTTCGATTCCGGCTGTGCCACCGATTAGGAATTACATTACGAGACATTTACACATTACGAGAAATCGCAGAAAGGTCTATTTTCGCACAAGTGTTGATTTTGTGTGACACTCGTCCTCGTTGGGTGACTCCCACGCTGGGGATATTCTTGTGAGGAGTGCAAGATCATTTTGTATATGACATTGAGTTACGAATTCCGTTTTGTATTAATGCGTTGTACCCAAGTGGGGTACGACTACCTGGGTATAAATTTTTGAGTGCTGCCGGTTGAAGACGCACATTTTGTGCTTGACTTATTAGGCGCCAGGTAATAGATTAAATTGGTCAATAAGCTTACGACCATTTATTTTTATGTTTTCATAATTGAGTTTGGCGGAAGTCAAATTTTAACCTTTTTAAAACAGTTATATTTATGATGATAGGCGCACAGTTGTGCAAGAAATCAACATACAAAAATTGTAATATCGAATACTACAGTTTAGAAATATTAATTTAATAAACTTGAAAACTTTTTCGGTAGCTAAGTTTGCTACCTTCCTCGGCAAAAAGGAAAACACACTATGAGCTACTTAGCTACCGAGAAATATTTTCAAGTTTATATATATTTAACTGTGCCATTCGTTGTTACAATTCTTGTATGTTGTTATGCTTATGTTCAAAATAAAGTTAAGTTTACGCTAAAGAAGTGTAGTTGTTCTTGTTGCTGTTACCACTGTTACATTATGTAATTAGAGAGTCCGATATATTACGTAGTACAAATATTTGTAATGGCGCAAGTGCCATGGACGCTACACATTAATACTAAATATCTTAGTGTGATAATATTTTAAGCTCGGAAATTCAGCAAAAGATTGTCATCAAATGCTTTTAGCGGTGTATGGACAAGATATTGTATCTTTAAAGTGTGTGTACGAATGGTATCGATGGTTTCATGAATGCCGTGACAGCGTGGAAGACCCGCCACTTAGAGCGATGAGAATCACATTCAAAAATTGAAGGACCTGTTAGTCAAAGACCATCAACAGACAGTGCGAATGTTAGCGGAAAAGTTTGGAGTTATTGTTGCCACGGCGTTCGAAATTTTGACTGAGAAAATTGGGTAAACGTAAACTTTGCTCGCGTCTAGTGCCTCACCGTTTGTATGCAGAATAAAAACAAGAACGTTTAGACGCATGCGGGGAATTCATTGACATTGCAGATAATGACCCCACTTTCCGTAATCGTATTGTTACCCGCGATGAGAGTTGGTGCGTCAGGTACGACCCCGAATCAAAGAGGCAGTGCATGGAGTGGCGGGGTGTGGGCTCGCCGAAATCGAAAAAAATCCGAAGCGAAAAATCTTGCATAAAGACAATGCTCATTCGGTGTTTTTTTGTTTTTTTTGGGATGCTGCAGGCATAATTCATAAGGAGTTTTTGCCCCAAGGAAGCACATTGAATGGGCTTAAGTACGTTGAAATTTTGCATCGCCTTGTGAAACGGATGCGGCGAGTGAGGCCTCAGTATGCAGTAAAGAGTTCATTGTCTCTACTCCACGATAACGCGCGACCACATACGGCCATCGTTGTGCGCCAGTTTCTAGCCAAAAAGAGGATTGCGTCACTTGCTCACCTCCCCTACTCTCCTCTCCTGATCTGGCGCCTGCGGATTACTTCCTGTTTCCGTTACTGAAGAGAGCCTTGAAAGGACAAGGATTTTCAACAATTAAGGAGATTGAAGAAAATGTGACCGCAGAACTGAAGTGTATCCCAAAAGACGCCTTGACTGTGCATTCGCGCTCAGTTGGCGCGTGATACCGTTAGCAGACGGGTTAGTCCATTGCAGTTTAGGGAAGGCCGTCTTGGAGGAACTGGTTTTTCCCGCATGAAAAACCAGTTTCGGCAAGACGCCCTTCCCTAAACTGCAATGGACTAACCCGTCTGCTAACGGTATCAGGCGTCAGGTCTGCGCGAACGCACAATAATTTGAGTGCCTTGTACACACGTTGTCAAACGTGCATAACATCGAATGGTAATTACTTTGAAGAACAATGAACCTTGTTTGCCGATATGTGTGAATACCTTTCGCAAAATACATGTTTCACCGAACCTTTTGAACAGAGGATGTATATTTGCTTTTTTCCTTTTTACTAATATATAAATTTTATCAATATAATGTTATTTGTATCCTTAATATTATTATTTACATGCAACTTTTTCTTCAGTTTATTAAAATGTTGGATAATTGTATTTTGCAAATTAAATATAAAGATTATTCCCCTCCTATAACCTCAAATAAACTATATCCTCAATTAAAAGGGCATTTCCCGTTATTGAAATAACTTTTGACAATGTTAATGATACCTATTTTTTAATGTTTCAGAGACTTCTTTCTTTCTATTTTTTTTTTTTTAGTCATGTATCTAAACCTTTAAGACCGTTGTCGTTTTGCTCTAGAAATCGGGTAGTTGTAGATTTGCTTATATAATTTCATACAGGGTATGGTTATATGCTGCAAACAAAAATAAATTCCGCTTGGGCCTAGGTTCCTAAAAGCATCAGTTTCTTTAATATTTACACAGCAGTAAAAAAGTAATATTATAACCTTGAAGGAAAACCGCAGTTACTCTATGATAAAAGCTAAGTTTTCGTACACGTGGATTCGTAAGCTTAAACTCTAAACCATTAGGTTTCATCTACAAAACATGGTTTTTAAAATATATATATTAACCATGTTTTATATTACAGTCTTGAAAGCTATTGCCTTGAGAGTAATTTGCCAAAAATTGATGGTGTGCAAAGAACATTGAAAAAACGTCTTATCCTATGCTAGTAATACTTCGCTTTTCGATTCAAATTTCGACCCTGGTGTATAATAGCTGACAAGGTTATTACAGCAGTTGATCCAAAAAAAACCACACCCTTTCAAAAAACGTTAAATGTTTTTGTTTTTTTCAAGCGCATGCCGGATGAAAAAAACTTCTGTAGAACTCAAAACGTTAAAATGCATTCGTTTTTACATTTTTTAAAGACATGGCGAAATTTAATTTAACTTTTTAAAAATAAATCAAAAACCCTTCGTTGTAAATAACGAGTTAAATGCTTAATAAATACAATATAATACAATTTTTATGTCCATGCTAAAGTAACAATCCGTTGCACGGAGGAAGCATGAAAAAAACAAAACAAACGTTATTACTCTAGATCCCTTTTGATCAGCCTGACGATTGATTTTTGGTTTTCTATTAAATAAATTTTTAATTTCCTTTTAAACTCTTTTTAAACGATTTTTTATATGGTCTGGTAATTTAATCCATTTATCAATTCCATAATAATTTATATTATTTTCCCATGCTTGTTTTATCTTTTCTGTTTTAAGTGTTACCTGGTTCTGTTATTTCTTATGTTTGTATTTTTTTTTCTTATATTTATAGTTTCGTCATATTTACCTATTGTAATTTTTAAAAATAGCATTGTTAATATTTGGTATGTGCGTGTTTCTTCAATATTCATTATATTTCTATTTTTATTAGTTTTATGCTTTTGTTAGTTTTGTATCCTATTCTTTTTAATAATCTATCAATTATTGATTGTAATTTTTTTAGATTAACCTTGTTTACCCTACTCCACACACTATTTCCATAAATTATGTGACTACATGTCAATGGATGTAAGATTAATAATTAACAAATTGGATCTACGTGTTACAAGTTTCTTGTTTGCGCAAAGACAGCAAAGGTAATCCTGTGACGTGGTCTACAATTTTCCAAGAAATCCGAAACTCTTAAGTCCTAGAGAACCAACCCCCGCACTACAATGAGAAGTTTGTGAATAAGCGTTCTATTCCTGTACCGTTGAGAGTGAAACCCGGGTTTATGGCATGCTAAGTGAATGCCTTACCACTGCACCACTGCGAGGCCTGATTTTTTGCCCATATTTTATGCATGGTAATGAACCGAAATGTCTAATATAGCCATCTCTATATTTATAGTACAATTTTATTTACAATTAATCTACGAAAAAATAAATACTTAAAATTCTATCAAAAATTTCGAGCTTTATCTGAAAAATTCAATAAATGCAAAACTGAAAATAGTAAACAGGTTACTAACAAAACACGCGGAGAAACTATTACTAATTAAACATAAGATTATATCGTCGCCACCATGCTGAACTGCAAAAATTTAGTTTCGAAGAAACCGCAATTAGACATTTATTGCCAGTATGTTTCAAAAAATGGATAAAACCGCATCTAAACTTTACTACCGTTTGAGTTAAAAGTGCACCTCCAAGTGTTAATTAACACGTATTTAACTAGTAAAAAAACTCAAACGTATCTTCAGATAAAAATTGTTAAATTTGTTGATTTGTTAGTTTAGTATGATGCCCCCAATGTTAGCAAATATTTGTTGTTAGTATAAATAGGGGAGTAATTTAATATTATTTATGTAGTAAATGAATTAAAATTCCTATAATAAAATACATTATAATGCCGCAAAATGCTAATCAATCCTCTTAGTCTTTAAATTCCAACATTATGAAATAACGCTTTTATTTCAAATTTGAGATTTTATTTAAGTAACCAAACGTAGTAATTAAAAATCAAAATGCGATTTTCAACGTATTTAAGGATTTTTATGAGTAATAAAATGCTTCTAAAACATGAAAATGCGGACTTACTACGTTTGAAAATATGGTTGTTGATGTACTACGCAAATTCGAAAATAAAAATTAAAATGCAATTTCCAACGTATTTATTGCGTATAACACTAATGCAAACTCTAAAAAAGGACTCAATAGCATTTCAATCAGTCATGCGCTGGTCTTCTCCTGTCTGATGAAGACCAGCACGTGACTGGTCGAAATGCTATTGAGTCCTTTTTTTAGGGTTTTTATTAATATTATACCCAATAAATACGTCGAAAATTGCGTTTTAATTTTTAATTTCGAATTTGCGTAGTACATCAACAACCATATTTTCAAACGTAGTAAGTCCGCATTTTCATGTTTTAGAAGCATTTTATTACTCATATATGCATGACATTGCATTTTCTTATGCATTTATTAGCATGGATTAAAAGTTTTCTACACATTCTGCATAGTCGTACATAAATTTGTACCTTTTGAGTCTTCGAATAACGTTTAATACGTCTTTCTTATGCTAGCATAAACTTCAAGAGCATCAGCGTGCATAATATAAAGCTGAGTAGTATATGCAAAACATGCCCTTTCTTTTTAATTGGCATTTAAATATCATGCAATGTAAGTAATAAAGCAATTTTCAGGATATAGATAGATTTTCAAGATGCTCAAAAGTTCCTTAAAAATAGCAAAAATGCTTTTTTTATTCCTCAAATCAGTTGTTCTCCCAAACACGCAGGGGTAAATACCTACATGCGGACCCTACATTTCCCCTACATTTCCCCTACATACACATACAGCGTCCCCCTTCCGCTCAATGTAGCATATGATAAAAATACTTTGTTTACTTTGTGTATGTGTTTATGCACGTATATGTATTTGCATATTTTAACATTTTATTTATGAGAAAATTAAGAATATGTTGTTCGAATTTGAACAACCCTATTTAAATAAATTTAATTAATTGTCAAAGCGAACTAATATTTTAGTTCGCTTTAAGTTTTAAGTTTATATTTATTTTTTTAGTTTATATTAATTCTTAAATACATCAGTCATCATTTAGCTCGAGTTAAGAATAACATCATGTTCCAAAAAAAGTCTCCCCCCCACACACACACACATACCTTGAGCAACTATTATACCGCCCTACGGATCACCCCTCACAGTTTGAGAACTTCTGCCTTAAATAATAATATTATTACAAAAATGCAAAACTCCACAGCCAGCTATATATGCCTTTATTCAACAGTATTTGCAATTAAAAAATATTCCACACTGTTACCGTTAAATTCAGGCAATTTGCCCAGTATAATCACTAAACGAAACAAAGCAAATACATTACGAATTAAAATATAAAGAAGATCACAAAAACCGGTTATGCCAGAAAATGCGTATAGAGGCCACATAAATATATAGATGGAAGAAACAATGAAAAGGGCAGGGTGTGCATAATATAGTCATGTTTGCTCCAGGCTATAAAAACTAAATACCGGACGAAAATCCCGCTTTTTATGATTAAGTTAGCATTCAGATGTTATCGTGCTAGGAGCGTAAACCTTGCTCTTCTAATGGGCTATTCTTTGTGTTGAAAATTTTTGTCTTGCGGCCAGAACGTGTTTCCTTTATTTTGATACTGGATTTGACCTTTTTCAGCTATTGATGAAATTCAAATGTGGGTTTTCTACAGCTTGTGGAAACACCCTGCCAATTATCCTTATCGCGTACACGTATATTCAATTCCTCCGAAAACGAAAAAGTATAACAAACAAAACGGCATTAGTATGTTTATAACATAAACTTGAACTTGTCGCAAATTAAAAACTCTAAAAAACGGAATCAGCTTATAGTCCGCTTACAAGTAAAACGTACTAAGTCAGAATATTCAATTTTTCGACCAGAATGCTATGATCTTTAGACTGGTGAAATATCAGAAATCACTTTGTCATTAAATGACGGTAGACTTTTATTTTGAGGAACTGTGTGAAAAGAAAAATACATCATCATCATCTCTTCATAACTGATAGTAAAATCTACTTTTGTTTGTCAGAAACAGCAATAGATTTACCACCAATCGAGTCGAAGGTTAGTCAAAGTGATAGTCGTTTTGTACACTGTACACTGTTTTATTAAATAAATTTTTATGATTCGTTTTTTTCTTCTTTCTCAAATTTTATTCTCCTCCGAATAAAGCACTCATGTTAATCAAGCTAATTTGCCCGATATTTAAATGAATCTAGTTACCAAGATTAAATACAAAATAGTTAAAAAAAAGCAAGGTAGGTATAAAAAAGCGAAAGTTTCAATGAGAACTTAATTACGTGTTTTGTATGCAGGTCAAACCCATTAAGTCGTGAATTTTATTATTGTTATTAACAAGCTGCCATAGCAATACGTAAACATAACGAAAGTACTCTTCTTTAAATGATGGATAAAGGGCGTAAATACATGGCATGATAAAAAAATTTTAAAATTACAAAATTACAATTTTTGCATGGCTTGGAAATTGTAATTTTTTTCTGCGTTTTCTCAACTTAGTGTATTTCACTTGTAAACCTATGATATTCCGATTTGAAATTAGGCATGGCAAAAGTATGTTAAAACACTATTTAAAAGAAGATGAATTTAAATCTAAATGTGATCTTTTTCTCATTGTTTTCTCATTTTTTGAAAGGATAAAAATGTGATATCCGAAAAACTTCAAGAAACTGAAAACGGTCCGGTATATATCAATATATTTGCTGCTATGCCCTTTTCTTTGATGCATATTAGCTTTTAATTGACAGAATTATTCTTTGATAATTAACATCGAGAGAATTGATTAATGAATGCCATTGTTTCAAAAATAGAGAAAGGCTGTTTCTGATAACATCCCGTCCCCTCAGTTTTTATGTTCAATTTAGAGAATGAGTTTCTCAGTGAAACGTTCTTATAAAAAAAATATTTTAAACTAAAACGTCATTCTTTCTAATAAACATTAACTAAATTTTGCTAAAACAAGCTTTAAGAAAGTTAATTATTACAGCTTCAAATTATACTAACCTCTATATTAGTACTCTTCACTTTGAATAGGTAATGAAGTAATTTGATAATATTTATTAATTTCTTTCTGTTCTTCTCACTAGAGTTACGTAACCAGAAAACTAAAAATCTAATTTATCATTTACGTACAATTACTTATAATTATTATAATAATCGCATTTTGGCATTTGTTATAGTGAATTACACTTTTTTTTCCCAATTCTTTCGAACATTTTTTCCTCCCAAACACTTGTGCCACATCTGTAATCATGCCAAAATTTTTAATACAAGCTCCGGATACACAAAAAGATTGTTTTCCCCAATATCATTATTTTATTTTCCTTCACCCCTTTTTCTGATCTTCCACAGTATATTTAAGGAGAATATCGTTGCTCTTAAACTTGCATTATATGTAGCAGCGGTTCGTGAATTGGAAATTTGGGAGTGCTGTAAGTGAAAATCGTATCTCTTAAACTTAATTGCATTTTTAAAATGACAAATAATACGTAAACAATTTTCATACGGCAGAACTCAGATTATCCCAATGTCACTTTACCAAAAAAAACTAAGAAAACTGAAATAACCTGCTACACTATTTTTTTAATGATTCTTTAATTGAACACTCGGTCAATGTTTTTAGCAAAAACTCTCATATTTGTTTTCTAGTCCACTCTCGTTTTAAGAAAGAAATCAATACAAATGGTTGATATCGGACATATATAACAATTTATATATCTTGGATAGATAAAAAAGCATCGGACTACATTCAAAGCTGTTAATATCTTAGCATTATTTATGCATATACTACATATAAAATTTTTCATTATCAATGTTGTAGTTTAGTAATATGTAATTAAATGTGTTTTTTTTTTTAAATAAAAATATCGTAGTTTCTTCGTACCTTTATACCGGGAACTGAATTTCCGGAGTATCCGAAATCAGATTTTCCCCCTTTGTGCGTATAACCGGGATTCTACTGTACTGGTTAAGTACTCCAGTTTAACAATGTACAACTGTGTAACAATGTTCAACTGTAATTTATTCCGACAATGAAACTCGCAACAAACAAAAATCGAAGGAAAATAAAAAAATCCAGTAAATTGGATACCAGTAAAACGTTCTAATATATACTAGCACTGAATTGTTTACAGCCCCACTCAGATAATCTTCGTCATCGCGTTGACGGCCGCCATCACTCCGAGCCTGTGTAATCAGCTACCGCGCCAAAACGAAGAGCTGCAGCGAAATTTGATTTTCTCCACAGAACTTGAGGATAGTAATTTTCCTACTGGAGTTGAGGCCTTAAGAATTTACAAATAGCTAAACGCGAAAATAATACAAATGGGATGAATAAATAAAATTATAATTTTTGAAATAAATTACAGATTATAATTTCTGAAATAATCTACAGATAACGATTTTTGAAATAAATCACACATTATAATTTTTGAAATAAATTACTTCTCAGCCATAAGAGCTCATTAGCTCTTACGTACGAACAGGCACTGATTTTATATTAAATATTATATCCTTTGCATATACACAGATATATATGTACACAGACATATTTACATATGCACAGGCATATCTTTATTGTATCTTTAATGCATGATAATCGGAGGTTGGTAGTACAATTTATCATCACTAATACCAAATTCTTCGGAAGATGTTTCAAGTTTTGGAATGTATAACGTAAAGCTGAAAAGAAGTAAGAAAATTCAGATTTTCACAAAAGTTGCAGCTTTGCTGATTATAAAAAGCTGATTAATTTTCCATTTCATGCTTTGACATGACACACACACACACATATCTATATATAAATTTCTCTCCCATTCTTGGCGGAAACAGGCTTTGGGACGGGCAGAGCGCCATGTTCCCAAGCCTCTTTTTACATCACTTCTTAATGTGCCATGTCTAGAAACTTCCTGACAATGTGACACGTGTTTAGGATTGTGGCTTTTTGTATTTCAATGTAGGTGTTTGGGTCAATGTTGAGTATCTCCAAATTCGTCGCAAGCGTTTTTGGTACTATCCCTGTTGCTGAGATGACTAACGGGATGATGAGGATCTTTTCCATACCCCATATATCTCGTACTTCATGTCTGAGATCTTGGTACTTGGTGATTTTCGTTGTGTAGGTTGTCTGTATGTTATTGGTGTTGGGTACTGCTATGTCGATTAAGTACGTGGTCTTATTCGATTTATCGACGAGGGTTATGTCAGGACGGTTATGTGGGACTGTCTTGTCTGTTATGATTGCTCTATCCCAGTAAAGCTTGTGTGTTTCGTTCTCATGCACGGTCTCTGGCTCATATTTGTAGTACGGGCATTTTTCTGTCAGAAAGCCAGCATTCGCTGCCAATTTCTGGTGGACTATTTTCGCTACTTGATCGTGTCTATGTTTGTAGTCTGACTGCGCAAGGATCTTGCATCCTGCCATCACGTGTTGGATTGTCTCCGATGCCGCATGACAGTGTCTGCATTTGTCGCTTTCTATGTCTTTTCTCTGGATGAATTTCTGATTGTTCCTTGTTGCGATCACTTGGTCTTGGATGGCTAGCATGAATCCTTCTGTCTCTGGCTGGAGAGTGCCTTTGGCCAGCCAAGAATTTGATGCCTTTTTGTCAACGTGTGGTTGTTGCAGGTCATTGTAGTGCCTGCCATGTAATGGTTTTCCGGCCCAAGTTCTCAGTTTCTGTTCGTTGGCTGTTTCGAGGACACGCTCTTCGGTACTACACAGGTTTAGTGGCGTGTAATTTGCATCTGCTTGTATTATGGCTTGGATGAGTGGCGATCGGGGACTCTTCAACTGGAAGTATTGCCTCATGCTCTGGATCTGCTTGTCATGTAAGTCTTTGAGGTCCGCTTGTCCGCGTCCTCCTTCTTCCCGGGGTAGTGTTTGCCGTTCAATTGCCGTTGCAGGGTGTAGTTGTCCGGCTCTTCTCTGGATGGTTCTCATTTTCCGCTGGAGTTGTTCTAATTCAGTGTTGGACCATTTGATGATCCCGAAGGAGTAGGTGAGCACTGGTACCGCATATGCGTTAATGGCTTGCGTGGTGTTTTTCCCGCTCAGTTTCGTCTTCACAATGCTTCTAAGTCTTTCTTGGAATGCTTGCGTGAGCTGGACTTTGACTTTCTTGTGCTCCTGTTGCCGTTTTTGCATTATCCCTAGGTATTTGTAGGTTTCGCCCTCGTCCAAGGTCTTCAGTAGTCTCCCGTCTTCGAGTTCGATGCCTGGTAAATCTTCTTTGCTATTCTTCTGTATTTTGCACTTATCGAGGCCGAATTCCATTCCTATGTCCTTGGAGAATGTCTCTGTTATACTGATGAGTTGTCGGAGTTGGGTGATGGTTGGCGCGTATAGCTTGATGTCATCTACGTACATGAGGTGGGAGACTTTATGTAGGTTTCTCTTGTGTTTCTGTATATATATATATCATCATCATCATCATATTCAACCATTATCTATCCACTGCTGGATGAAGGTCTCTCCAAATGCTTTCCACACAAGTCTATCCTGAGCAATTCGCTTCCACGTCACCCCAACCTGTTTTCTTATTTCATCCACCCATCTAGTTTGAGGACGTTTTCTAGGTCTTCGGTGGTCTCTTGGAATCCAGTTCAGAATTTCTGTTGTCCATCGTTGATCAGTTCTTCTTGCAATATGCCCAGCCCATCGCCATTTCAGCCTTTTTACTTTAACAACGATGTCTTCTACTCTAGTTTGCTCTCTTACCCAAGTGTTTATTTTTCAATCTTTCTCCTGGTTATTCCAAGCATGCACATCTCCATGTTCTTTTGGGTTGTCTGTAACTTCCGTATTGCTGCAATTGTTAGACTCCATGTCTCTGATCCATAAGAGAGGACTGGCAATACACACTGGTTGAAGACCTTTCTTTTTAGACACAAAGGCAATTTTCTCTGCAGGATAAAACTGTTTCTTCCAAATGCACTCCAGCCAAGTTTAATACATGTGTTCAATTATTTCATAGTGTTGTCTTCCATTGAAATGAGCTGGCCCAGGTAAATATATGAATCAGCAATTTCTAGCTCAGTGTTGTCAACTTGTATTTTTGTTTCCTCTACGAAATTATTGAACATGATCTTAGTTTTTTGTAGGTTCATCTTGAGTCCAACTTCTTTACTTCTAGTTGAGAGCTCCTGTACCATGTCTTGGAGTTCTGATGGGTTCGTTGAAAAAATAACAATGTCATCAGCAAACCGCAAATGATTTAAATATTCACCATTTATTTTTATTCCCTTGTTATTCCAATTTATCTGCTGAAAAATGGAGAAATGGTATCTCCCTGCCTCACACCTTTATCAATTTTAATAGTTTTGGTATCTTTATGTAACCGAAATTTTGAACTTGCACTTTTATACACACATTTCACCATGTCAATGTACACATCCTCGATGACTGCTGATCTCAAAGAGTTGATGACTGCTGACGTTCTAATAGAGTTAAAGACCTTCTAACAGTCAATAAATGCCACACATAATGGAAGTTCATAGTCATGTGTTCTTTCAATTAATTCTCTTAATACATGGATATGGTCTACTGTACTGAATCCACTTCGAAATCCAGCTTGTTCTCTTGGTTGAGCTGCATCTAATTTTTTCTGTAGGCGATGTGTTAGCACTTTTGTGAAGATTTTATAAATAGCAGGTAACAAGCTAATTGGTCGGTAATTTTTCAAATCCTCTTTATCACCTTTTTTATGCAAAAGAATTACTGTTGCAGAATCCCATTGGTTTGGTATGTTACCACTGTTGAGGCATTTGGTAAAGAATTTTGCGAGTATGTCTTCTACATGTTCTCCAGCTTCTTTTAAGATATCTAATGTAATGCCATCATCGCCAGGGGATCTTCCTTTCTTCATACTTTTTATTGCAAATGCTACTTCTTCTTTTAAGATTTTAGGAGCTGTTCCTTCGACTATCTCAGAGTCTTCGTTTAATCCACTGTTTCCCTCATACAGCTTTCTGTAGAATTCTTCAACTCTTCTAAGTATTTCTTCCCTATTTCTTGTTACAGTGCCATCCTCTCCTTTTAATGCAATGATGTGTTTCTTCCCAATAGACAAACTCCCTTTAACAACCCTAAGGCTCTTGTTGCTTTCAATGGCCTTCCTTACTAACTCACAATTGAATTTTCTTATATCTTCTTTCATGTTTTTGCGCAAAGTTTTGCAAAGTTCTACATACTCGATCTTGCGACTGGTATTTTGATTGTCCACCTTCATAAGTCTTCGCCTTTTCATGAGTTGTTTCGTCTTCTCAGATAATTTGCTATTCTGCTTTTTACATATTACACCACCAATTTCCCCAGCAGTTTCAATTATTGTCTTAACAATGTTTTCATTTGCTTCTGAGATGTCAACTTCTTCAATAAGTCCTTCCAGTGCAGAAAAGCGATTTTTTAATTCCAACTTGAATGCCTCGGTATTTTCTTTTAATTTCTTTAAATCCACCCTCTTACATACTTGTTTCCTAATGAGCTTCTGTCGTTCTAATTTAGTATTTAAGTGCACTTTACATCTCACCATTCGATGATCACTTCCAGTATTAAATCTGTTCAGTACACTGCAATCTTCAATAATTGATTTCTTGTTTGCCAGGATATAGTCAATTTCACTAGTTCCCCCATTTGGGTGTTTCCATGTCCATTTTCTTTGCGGTTTCTTCTTAAAAAATGAATTCATGATGCTAAGATTTTCAGCTTCTGCAAATTCGATGAGTTGATCGCCACGTTCATTCCTTTCCCCATATCCGTATTTACCAACCGATGTCTCTCCTTGTTCCTGTTGTCCAATTCTTGCATTGAAATCCCCCATGATGAGCTTGATATGTTGTTTCCCTTTGGTGTGTAACTCTTTGATTTCTTCATAAAATTCTTCAACCTCTTCGTCGGTATGGCTTGATGTTGGTGCATATACCTGTACTATCTGAAGTTGGTATCGCTGGGTTAGTTGAACAACGAGCCTCGCTGCTCGATCTGACGTGCTTTCGACTTCAAGAAGGTAGTCTTTAATTCTTTTGTTGATTAAGAAGCCAACACCACTTGTTCTTCCAGTTTCCGTTCCTCTATAATAAAACAAATGTCCACTTTTAAGTTCCACCAACTCTTCACCTTTTCTTCTAACTTCACTGAGTCCTACAATGTCCCATTTGATCTTGTCAAGTTCTTCTTCCAATTCCTGAAGTTTTGCTTCAGAAGCAAGGGATCGTCCATTAAACGTAGCCAAGGTCAATAACAAACGGCAGCCTGGGCCATTCCAGTGATTCTTAGCACCCCCTGCTTTCATGCCACACTGACCGCTGCCTTGATCAGGAGCACTCCAGCACCTGGAGACTAGGGGCCATGGTTTCTGGTGTGTCAACATAATGGAGGAATTAGCCATAATTTCACCACGCTGGCTAGACGGGTTGGTGAATTAGCCCTCCCCTTCCGCCTTTCTATCCGTGCAGCAAATATTAATTTGCCTCGTAAATAGAAAGCTCAGCCTGCACCACTTGAAGGCGGGGTAGGACACTAGGTTACTGGCCTGGCCGGTTCCACACATCGTCACATACGTTCAGCGTGTGGGTCTCCTTCCAGTTAGATACCAGCAACCCTTTTGCAGGCCATATATACTAATGCTATGCATATTAATGTACACGGAAGTGCCAGAAAAACTGGTACAGGCGTGCGTATGCAACCAATCAGCGTAACGCGATGCGGTCGGCAGCGCCTATATAAGACAAGAGATGTCTGGCAAAGCTGTTAGATCGGTTCTTGCCGCTACAATGGCAGGTTATCAAGATTTAAGTGATTTTGAACGTGGCGTTATAGTCGGCACAAGAGAGATGGGACATAGCATCTCCGAGATAGCGACAAAATTTGGATTTTCGCGTACGACCATTTCACGGGTATACCGTGAATATCAGGAATCCGGTAAAACATCAAATCTCCGACAGCGGTGCGGCCGGAAAAAGACCTTGAAAGAACGGGACCTTCGACGACTGACGAGAATCGTTAAACGAGATAGACGTGCAACACTTCCTCAAATTGCCGCGGATTTCAATGCTGGGGCATCAACAAGTGTCAGCGTGCGAACTGTTCAACGAACCATCATTGATATGGGCTTTCGGAGCCGAAGGCCCACTTGTTTACCATTGTTGACTGCACGGCACAAAGCTTTACGCCTCGTCTGGGCCCACCAACACCGCCATTGGACTGTTGATGACTGGAAACACGTTGCCTGGTCTGACGAGTCTCGTTTCCAATTGCATCAGGCGGATGGACGTGTACGGGTATGGAGACAACCTCATGAATCCATGGACCCTACATGTCAACAGGGGACTGTTCAAGCTGGTGGAGCTTCTGTGATGGTATGGGGCGTGTGCAGTTGGCGTGATATGGGACCCCTGATACGTCTAGAGACAACTCTGACAGGTGACAGGTACGTAAGCATCATGTCCGATCACCTACACCCATTCATGTCCATTGTGCATTCCGACGGACTTGGACAATTTCAGCATGATAATGCGACACCCCACACATCGAGAGTTGCTACCGAGTGGCTCCAGGAACACTCTTCTGACTTTAGACACTTCCATTGGCCACCTAAATCGCCAGACATGAACATTATCGAGCATATCTGGGATGCCTTGCAACGTGCTGTTCAGAAGAGATCTCCAACACCTCGCACTCCTATGGATTTGTGGACTGCCCTGCAGGATTCCTGGTGTGAATTGTCTCCAGGATACCTTCAGACATTAGTCGAGTCCATGCCACGTCGTGTTGCGACACTTCTGCGTGCGTGGACGAGGAGGCTACACGATATTAGGTAGGTGTACCAGTTTTCCTACGTCAGTGCATAATGTTACATAGGGTTTTTTAAAAAAACTAAAAAAGTGCAATTGTTTTTTTAAAGTTAATTCTTTGAGTATTTCAAACACTACTATTTTGCTGAGTGCTTGGAAAACACAAACACGTACGTTTGCCCAACCCTCAACGTACTATCTGAACTCCTGCATGTTTTCCATGACCTGTGAACATATGAGAATCTAATCTTTTCTGAGAGCTTTCCTCTTCGCCTGTTAGACATTTTTTTTCTATTTCTACAGCTGAAGGTACAATATCGCACCTATTGTAGCTAACGTCTGCCAAGATTTCGGCGTCCGTAAGCTTCCAAGTTTTCGCCAATATTAACAAAATCCTTGTAGGGGATATCTGCGCCGTCTTTTAATTTTTTCCAGTTTTCCACGGTGTTCCCGATTTC
>QLNU02015360.1:9512915-9526896 GCA_006491805.2 Dysdera silvatica | reverse complement strand
AAATCATAATAACAACAGTAATCAATCATCTTTTTACCTTTAATTGAAAGGACCATTAAATTTACTGTGTAGAAATTTCTCAACTTTTGAATAAGTCGTAATCGTAAAGAGCGCAACGTACACAGCGACATGGAGAACGAACGTTCCATTAAAACCACACATTAACGCACAATACAACATAACGTCATGTCACGTAAAATGAAGAGCCAAACCTGAAATGAGCATACAAGCGTAACAATATGACATTATATAATTATATTAACCGCATTTGCTTAACAAAATCGTTTTCAATAAATAAAAAAATAAAAAAAAAAAAAAATAAAAGTAAATGACCAATGTATTCTCATCTTTTTGAAGAATGCATCCACAAATTGA
Organism: Dysdera silvatica; assembly: GCA_006491805.2. Lineage (NCBI taxonomy): Eukaryota > Metazoa > Arthropoda > Arachnida > Araneae > Dysderidae > Dysdera > Dysdera silvatica. The sequence goes on along the minus strand of QLNU02015360.1, from coordinate 9,526,521 downwards.
ATCAAAGTTACTCTCTCTCTCTCTCTCTCTCTCTCTCTCTCTCTCTCTCTCTCTCTATATATATATATATATATATATATATATATATATATATATATATATATATATATATCATCATCATCATCATCATATTCAACCATTATCTATCCACTGCTGGATGAAGGTCTCTCCAAATGCTTTCCACACAAGTCTATCACCAAACAATTCCTTCCAAGTCACCCCAACCTGTTTCTTATTTCATCACCATCTAGTTTGAGGACGTTTCTAGGTCTTCGGTGGTCTCTTGAATCGGATTCAAATTTCTGTTGTCCATCGTTGATCAGTTCTTCTTGCAATATGCCCAGCCCATCGCCATTTCAGCCCTTTTACTTTAACAATGATGTCCTCTACTCTAGTTTGCTCTCTCACCCAAGTGTTCCTTTTTCGATCTCTCCTAGTTATTCCAAGCATGCACCTCTCCATGCTCCTTTGCGTTGTCTGTAACTTTCGTATTGCTCCAACTGTTAGACTCCATGTCTCTGATCCATAAGAGAGGACTGGCAATACACACTGGTTGAAGACCTTTCTTTTTAGACACAAAGGCAATTTCCCCTTCAGGATAAAACTGTTTCTTCCAAATGCACTCCAGCCAAGTTTAATACGTCTGTTGAGTTCTTTCATAATGTTGCCATCCATTGAAATCAGCTGGCCAAGGTAAATATATGAATCAGCAATTTCTAGCTCAGTGTTGTCAACTTGTATTTTTGTTTCCTCTACAAAATTATTGAACATGATCTTAGTTTTTTGTAGGTTCATCTTGAGTCCAACTTCTTCACTTCTAGTTGAGAGCTCTTGTACCATGTCTTGGAGTTCCAATGGGTCCGTTGAAAAAATAACAATGTCATCAGCAAACCGCAGATGATTTAAATATTCACCATTTATTTTTATTCCCTTGTTATTCCAATTTATCAGCTGAAAAATCATAAAAAGTTTCGGAGGAATGGTATCTCCCTGTCTCACACCTTCACCAATTTTGGTAGTTTTAGTTTCTTTATGTAACCGAAATTTTAAACTTGCATTTTTATATACACGTTTCAATATGTCAATGTACACATCCTCAATGTCTGTTGATCTTAAAGAGTTGATGACTGCTGATGTTTTAATAGAGTCAAAGGCCTTCTCATAGTCAATAAATGCCACACACAATGGAAGTTCATATTCATGTGTTCTTTCAATTAATTCTCTTAATACTTGAATATGGTCCACTGTACTGAATCCACTTCGAAATCCAGCTTGTTCTCTTGGTTGAGCTGCATCTAATTTTTTCTGCAGGCGATGTGTTAGCACTTTTGTGAAGATTTTATAAATAGCAGGTAACAAGCTAATTGGTCGGTAATTTTTCAAATCCTCTTTATCACCTTTTTTATGCAAAAGAATTACTGTTGCAGAATCCCATTGGTTTGGTATGTTACCGCTGTTAAGACATTTGGTAAAGAATTTTGCAAGTATGTCTTCTACATATTCTCCAGCTTCTTTTAGGATATCTAATGTAATACCATCATCACCAGGGGCTCTTCCTTTCTTCATGCTTTTTATTGCAAATGAAACTTCTTCTTTTAAGATTTTAGGAGCTATTCCTTCGACTATTTCAATGTCTTCGTTTAATTCACTGTTACTTTCGTATAGATTTTTGTAGAATTCTTCAACTCTTCTAAGTATTTCTTCCCTATTTCTTGTTACGGTGCCATCCTCTCCTTTTAATGCAATGATGTGTTTCTTCCCAACAGATAAACTTCCTTTAACAACCCTAAGGCTCTTGTTATTTTCAATGGCTTTCCTTACTAGCTCACTGTTTAATTTTTTTATGTCTTCTTTGCGTACTTTTACGCAGAGTTTTTACAAAAAAAGTTCTATGTACTCAATCCTGGAACTGGTATTTCGATTGTCCACCTTCATATCTCTTCGCCTTTTCATGAGCTGTTTCGTCTTCTCAGATAATTTGCTATTGTGCTTTTTACAGGTTACACCACCAATTTCCCCAGCAGTTTCAACTATTGTCTTAACAATGTTTTCATTTGCTTCTGAGATATCACTTTCATCAATAAGTCCTTCCAGTGCAGAAAAGCGATTTTTTAATTCCAACTTGAATGCCTCGGTATTTACTTTCAGTTTCATTAGATCCACCCTCTTACTTACTTGTTTCCTAATGAGCTTCTGTCGTTCTAATTTAGTATTTAAGTGCACTTTACATCTCACCATTCGATGATCACTTGATATTATATATATATATATATATATATATATAATATTCTCGACTTTAATTTCAAGAACAATGAGTATCCCACATCTATCATTAGCATTTTAAAATGGTTTAAATTAAAATAAACAAAGTAATTGCTTTGAATAAAAGTATTCTGAGTGAAAAGTGTATCAAATATTGAGTATTCATATATTTGATATGGTTCGTCACAAAATAATATTGGAGTTCTGAAATTTAATTAAAAAAATAGATTATCGTCATATTTTAAAATGAAATGCACACAAAAACCGTACGTATACATTTCAGAACAATGAGCGAAAGCGAGCTGTATGTGGGTGTGGTGTGTTATATTTCGCTTCTCTACTAACGTGCTTGAAGTTTGCTTGAAACTTGAATTGTTTAGCATTTACTGAATGTTTCTGCAATTTCCTAATTCATGTGAAAACATTTTTTAAATATTTAATTGCCAAAATGCAGATAAAATGACTGTATAAATGTTACGTATTGTAATTCTGTTATCTTTTAAAAATCCGACCAAAATGTCTCTAGGCCATGTAAATATATCACCGTCAAACCTATAATGATTTTAACTTTATTCTCCTCAATAACTTGAATTATATGGCTTTTTATTGTATAGCAATCTTAGTTCCTTACAATATAAATATGGTGACTAGATATCCCGCTTTCAACGAAACGAATGTTTTAATAAACGTATACTAAGGCATTTTAGTTTTTAACCTGTAATCTTTACAGAAAAGTGAAATAATTGCCATATTTATTAAGTTACGAATGTAAAAGTACAAAACGAAACTTATTCTAACTCCATTATCTTTTTGCAGATTAATGTGATGTGCGACTTCCGCATGATGATAAGACTGTTGCTTGTGTTTGCAATAGCTATAACAGATGCATTATCAGCGGGCGAACAATCATCTGATCAAGGCTATGGTTCTCTCCCTCGAGGTGAAAATAGACGAAGTTCTCAAAACACACCCAGATGGTCACAGTTTTTTGTTATGCACGAACCAAGAATGCAGTCAACTGATAAAAAAAGTGGATTCTTTTATGAAGTTGGCGATCAACCTTCGGGAGAAAATAGACTTGTATCTTCTAGTAGCGTAAATAATCAACAATCTTCTGTTAACTATCAATTATTGGATGATGGCATGCGTGCAGAGCCTAACCATCGTAGCTCATTTAGTCAAATTAATAGAAGAAAATTACAGCCAGCCACTCAAACAAAATTTCATACACTTTCATCACAAATTCATATTCCCCTTCCAAAAGAAAAGCCATTCATTAAAACGGAAGAAGCTTTAGTTCAGCCAAAATACTCTCATGAAACTGCTTTCCCTACTGGACAAGCAATTGAAACAAGACGAAGATCGCAACCGTATAAAAGTCAACCTATTTCTACGGGTAGCATCGAAAATGAAACTTCCAAAAACTTTCGTGGGGATCAAATATCCAGAAACGTCGAAGAAAAGTTTCCAGAACGAAATCAAGAAAATCTACCAGATCGTCAAAGACGTCGCCGTCAAAGAAGGCCATCGTCAAGAGCCCAAAGTCATACAACAACCATTAATAATCGCAACCGAAACCGAAGACCCTTAACAGCTAGAGAGAAAACCTCAGTAACTCCTTACCCCTCTAATTCTTCAGAAGTACATAACGGTCATATGGCTTTAATAAAAAGCGATACAACTCAATCGCCACAAAAATTTCAGACATTATCAGTAGCTAGACAAATTCACAATGGAAGAATAGGTAACACTAATCGACGAAAAAATCAGCCAGTATTTTCCACTGAGGAACAGGTAAAAGCGCAGAAACTCATTTCAGACAACAGATTCACGTCACCAGCAAATCATACAATTCGATTAAATCGCCGACGTCCTTTTAATCTCAGGAGAACAACCGAAAGAAACAAAGTACTTGAAAAGGATAGTGATAATTTTCATAGTGAGAAACATTCAACCTCAGTTATTGAACCGCAATGGGATGAAGACCATCACAATCACACAACCTCTACTCAAGGAATAAAACCAAGCAATGCGAGATATGGTAATAGAATGCCAAGTCAAAGTCATACTATATCTATTCGTCGCCACGGTAACAGGAGGCCCAGGTTAAATAGACGTAAAAATTCCACAAGTATTGATTTTCCTGGCTCATCGCGAATACAGAATTCTCCCAGTAGAGATTCAAGTTCGGAGGATAATACTCCTGCTCAAACTGAAATAGTTCCGAAATTAGAAATGGAATCGCTTGGGTCACATGTTCATATATCAATGCCTGAAGCTCCAATTGGAGATAATACTCATAAATCATCTTTAACAACTGCGTTTGGAATTCGTTTAAAAGTTTCGAATTCAACAGAGCCCCATCTAAATGGAAAGAAAGATGATTCATATTTAGGTTCACAAGGAAGCGAAATTAGTTTTACCAAAAAAGAGCATCCACCAGACGTTGATACTAATCAAAAGCAAGAAGATATCTCAACGGCAAGTACTGATATCCAAATTCCACGAACAAGTATCTTAGATAGCAATGAACGCTCATTGTCTGTAGCCTCATTAGTTACTCAGTTTGACGATGAATCTGCTGAAGAAAAAGTTCCCAATAGAGTTCGTCTCTCTTCACGTACAAGGGAAATAAGTGAAGATGACTTCGTTCTCGTTCCGCCTACGGTAATAGAGGAAGAAAGAGATATAAAGCCCTATCGTTTGCCTAAATTTTATCCAAATAATTATAACCATCCTCGTACTCAAAGTAATGCTCACAATCAAAACAGGTTCTTTAACACAGAAGCAAACATAAATCCAACATACAAAAACGAACAATATGAGCAGTCGAGAAGAAATTTCAATCCTGAGTCAAACAAGCAATCCATAAATATTCCTTCACATTCATATGATATTTATCCACAACGTTTACAGCCAAAACTAAATCCTTCACGAAATCGAGATTCAAGTTTTACTCATGAAGGTTCTTTTGCAAAACATGAGATACTAAATGAACCAATAATAAAATATGATTCAAAAGGTTTAACTGGTTCCCAAATATTATCAAAAATTACTACAACAGCGAGTTCGCTTGAATCCGAAAAAATCCATGACTCACAAACAAAAGAAATTAGGAAAAAGGTTATCAAAAATCCTGAAAATGCGGATTTACCTCAAAATCAACATATACCAAAGCATGTTACTTCACATCAAACTAATATTCTAAGCGGCCCAAGTATTCAACACGGATTTGTTCATACTCAACTGCAATTGCCACCTCTAAATTTTAGATTCCATTTAACACCAGTTCAGGGAAATATGAATGCAAGCTTGATATCTGGTACTTATCAGAACCATAATTTCCAATCAGATCATGTGCCATCAAACAATCATTATCAGCCTCCAATCCCATATCATCATGCACCGGTGTATTCAGGACATACAGTTTCAAACAATCAACATCATTCTGATGCTTACAATCACCCATTGCAATATCAACCGCCTGTCTCACCTTATCAAACTTTGCATCGCTCTCAACAACCTAGTCGCGCATCTCAGCCTAATCCAAGAGAAATGCACTATCAAGCAGAAAACCTTCGATCAAATAATGCCAAACAATCCGAACGTGGGCCTGATATAACTTTTCATGAAAATTCTAGAAACTATCCACATCAACTGACGCCTTTAAATAACGAGAAAAATCCCGGAACATATGGTTCACTCAATGCGAATGAAAATCCCTTTTCTGAAGCAAACTTTAATCAATTTCAAGGCGCTCCTGGTATTAACACACCATGGAAGCCAACAGGTACCAACGCCGATTTTAACGCTCCATATATAACACTGTATTTACGAAATTTGAATCCAGTTCTTCACGATCAAACACAAAGTAATGATAGCCCAATCCTGAAGGCTGACGGAAATAAAATGACTCAAAATGAGCCGTCGACTCTTCAAATAAGAAAACGTTTAGAAGAAATAGCAAGCAACGGAAATTCTAAACAAAATGTAACTTCCCACCAAAATAATAACTCTCTTTCTTTAACTGAAAGGCAAAGTTCCTCTGTTAGTAACCCTAAGCCGATTTCAACGAATAGAAATCAAACCAATTCTACACATGACGAAGAAATTCCGGTTACCAAAATGGATCTAATTATCTCCGGAAATGATGAAAGTCTTCCAACGGTTAAAGCTCTTATTAATGAAAAAATTGTAAATACAAACTTGCAGAACTCATCTCATCCACCTGTTCTCGAAAAGCGAAAAAAAGTCGACCGATCTTCTGATATTTTCAATATAACAAATGCCACAATCCCTTCTATTATGGATACAACAAGCACGGATTCAACAACAAATGTGAAGGAAATATTAGAAGAATTAAACGCCAATCATTCCACCTTTCGCGAAATGGAATCCAATTTTCAAAAAATGAATCAAGATTTAAAAAACGAAAAATTCGTTACATCTTCTATTCCGTGGACGAATGATAACACAAAAGAATTTGAATTTGAAATTTCATTAATAACTAATTCTACAGAAATTCCTGATTCTACAATTTCATCGCAAAGCGATACTACTACTGGCCCTGCATTCACAATTGTGAATGAGACAAATCCTCCTTTGGATAACTCCTTAACGACTACCCGGTTATTAGCTTCCAATACGACGAACACATTGCAAAATTTAATTCCTGAATTTACAACATCTCCTTTAATAAGAGAAATGAAAACAATGCTTTCGTTTATAGTTTCAAACGAAAAATCAGTTCCACAGCCAACTACGCCTGGGGTTTCTTATGATGAATATCCTTTCTCTAACGAAGAATCCAACGTATCGCAGGTACCTTCCATTATTGAATCTATTGTCTCACTTTCAGACAATGACGAAAATTTGAGGACTTCAATCGTATCTCTCAATCAAAGTACCACCTATCCCAACGGAGAGCAATTTTCCCAGTCAATATCTACTCAAAGTTCTGATGCGCTTTTCGAAGCCTCTGGCACAAAGGCAAAAGAAATAACCGAAGTAACTACTGTCAGTATTTTGAGTAACGTGACGACAATAGAAGACAATCCTATTACTTTAAAAAGTACAGCATCCTCAGTGCCTGGTTTAAAAGATAGTATTTCAAAAATAATTGAAAATGTAAACAATATTAGCAACACTCCGATGAATGCAGACATGAATACTAGTCTTTTAACTTCTACGATGATTCTAACAGAATCTTCAACTGCCTCTTCAAAATTCGATGAACTTAAAATAACAAGGGTAGCCACGAAAATTCAAGGATCAGATGATCCAAATGTTTCAGTTAGCACACTCAAAGAACTTCCGGATATGGAAAAGTTAACAACAAAACCATCTGAAATCAATACTATTGACCTTAACCAAAAAGTTCTCAATAATCCTACTGTAATGGATTTTTCTAAAATTACGAATTCACCTATACAACCAAAAAAAATCATAATACAAAGAGTTGGTAGCCTGAAAATTCCTTCTGATGCATCAGTTATCATGTTTACTGAACTACCATATAACAAAAATGTTTTCTTATCGTCAAGTGCGAATAGTGGAACACATCAAATCGATGCTAATAAATCAAGTAAGGCTTTAAATGATATTTTTCATAATGATAATTCTTTTAAAATTCCATTTGATAATGAAAAGAGCATATCAAATAGTACAACCATCACAAATAACATGCAAGAAATAAATACATCTGAAAATCTTTTAAAAATGAAAGAACTTATGAAAAATAATACCAAAAGTGATATTTCGAGATTTATGAATATTTTGACTGATAAAGCATTAACAGTATCTGAAATAAACCTAAACTCAGAATCGTCAACCATTCAGCCAGCAAATGAAGAAACATCCTCCGCTGAATTTGATGTATCAGACCTAGCATTCAAAGATAATAATACAAACGAACATTTTAACATTACAGAATCACTTTTGGACTTGCGAAGAAGAGAACATAAATTGTTGAAAGAAAATAGCATCTTATCATCGCATATTTTAGAGGAAATGGTCTCCACAGCAACCGACCCATCACATTCGGACTTTATAATAACTGGAAGTACTATTAACAATTTACCAAACAATTCGTCTATCATTTTGTCCACTATCGTAGATAGAAATATATCCACTGAATCCAACAACTTAAATATAACAACACAGTTAATATCAAAAAATTTGGTTAATAAGACCAGCAACACTTTAGAGAAAGAAAATGCTTCAATAGTTAGACCTATCGAGTCTTCACAATTAAATGAAGCAAATAAGATAAAAACTGACAGGATAAGTGAAGCACCATGTGATACAATTTCTCAGTCTTCAATAACAAGTAGTTTAAAAAACACTAAAGACAATGATAAAGACTCAAAGGCATCAATAAACGATTTGGAAGTGCCTAAAGCAAAACAAAGTGACGTAAATGCATCGAAAACTGTACTTGTAAATAATGACTCTAAAGTATTAGTCGCCCATCGTCATTCGTCTTCTGCTGAAGTTAATAAAAATAAAGGAATTTCTGCTGATGATAAAGAAACTGAATCGTTTTCGACTACTGAAGGAATTCCATTGTCAACTAAAATTGAACCACATCTGGCACCCATGACACTCAAAGAAGTAACTGCGGGAGCAACATTACAAAATTTGTCAGAGATTATTGCAAAGAAAGACGTCTCTGAAATGGTCCCTACAATAAAAGAACTGAAGCCTACAGCAAGTAATATGCGTGCTGTAGCTATACAAGACAGCCACCAAATAAGGTTTGAGACTACAATTTCACCTACCGGAAAGTTAGAGCCGTCTAACTCAGACTGTGGTTTAGTAAAAGAATCAAACTCGCTAAAAGAGTCGCTTAGTAAAGTTGACAGTGATAAGCCGTTAATAATTTCATTAGATAAGACGAGTTGACTGAAATATTACAAGAAATAGCAAAAATTTATTAAAAAATAATTATTTAGACTGTGAATTTCAGTGATTATTTTTCATAGCTGATTTACGCTGCTGTAAATATTTGTAGTGATAGAGGAAATTTTTATAGTCTTCAATGTATGAAAAAGGACTATTGAAAACAAATTAGAATTGCTTCAGTTGTCGTCGTTTCTGTTGAAAATAAACATATCACACAAACTATATTATGTGTTATTCAATGGGTATGTCAAATTTAATAAGATCATTCAATATTTTACACATTTCGTATTACTCACCCACTTATGATAGTTAATGGTATTTTCAGTAACTTTTTAAGCAAGCATAATAAACGTAATAAGCGTAAATGTCAAACCAAAAATTATTCTGTTGTGATATTAACAACCTAGTTTCATTTGCTTCTATAATACACTGGTATGCAAAAATTAAGGACCAAATGGACATAACAGCGGAACGAACAGGCAGAACTGACCGAAAGACCAATCAGGAGACTGCCTAGGGTCCTACACGGTAGGGCATTTGCGTATACGCATCATGATGTAATGTGGGCGTGTGGGTAGGGTAGGGTAGGGTATAAAGCGCCAGTAGGTGGGGGGCGTACACGCAGCTTTTCAGTGGAATCTATGTCACAGTGTACATCGGTTTGAACAACGGCGAGTTGCTGTAGCAGTGTAAGATATCCAACAGGCAGTCTCATAAACAACAGCTGGATGCTTTTATTCGGGGTAGAATCATTGGAAAGTTGGAATAAGATCGAAGTGTGACGAGTGAGGCCGAGGAGTTCGTAATCGCACACAGCATCGTGTCACGAGCGTGGACGGCATTTCAAATGACAGGAACAGCTGTCCGACGATTTGGTTTAGTGGTGATTGTCCACGAGCAACCATGGCAAGGGAGGACCGGTATCTTGTTCTACAGGCGAGGAGAGATTGACGACTTACAGCGGGTGAAATTGTAAGCCGCATGCAACGCACTACTGGACGGATGCTATCGCGTTTAACCTTGACTAGGAAATTGCACACAGGTGGTTTATTCGCCCGACGACCAGTACGGTGTGTAGCATTGACGCCTACCTATCGGGGACGGCGTTTTCTTTGATGCCAGGAACACAAGGAATGGGGAGCTCAGCAATGAGATCGAGTGCTGTTTACGGATGATAGTCGATTTAGTCTCATTAGCGATTCTGGATGTCTATACATCTGGAGAGAGCGGGGAACACACAACCACCCTTCAACATCGTCAAAAAGGACTGATTTGGAGGTGGCGAAGTTCTCGTTTGGGAAGGCATATTACCTGGTGGCTGTATGGAGCTCCACATCTTCCAAGGAGGTTCAGTCACTGGCGATCGCTATTGTACCATAGTTCTCCTTCTTCATGTCTGTCTTTTCCAGGGTGTTGTGGGTCCAGAATTCCTCTTCATGGATGACAACGCTACACCTCATCGTACAGCTGCTGTCGCTGAGCTGTCAGAGAGTGAAGATATTCATCGTATGGAATGGCCCGCACGGTCTCCGGACCTGAATCTAATAGAACACGTGTGGAATGTTCTCGGGAGATGCCTGGCAGCATGTTGCCATCCGCCAGCAATAATTTCGCGCTGCGGTTGGTGCTAAAAGAGGAATGGGCCATGATGCCTCAAGAGCTTGTCAACAACCTCGTACTGAACATGAATAGACAGTGCACATCCTGCATCGCAGTCAAGGGTGATCATATCTCCTACTAAAAACTATGTTTTTCTTGCCTGCTGCTTGTAACATGGACATTTCTGTCTTCTATCCTCCTGTGCTGAAAGCCCACTTTTGAATAAAAGTCCTTTGTATCATTTGAATTCATCTCTTAATCAATATTCACCTTTTCCATAATCTTACATCTCAACGATGTTATGGTATGCTTTGTACCCATTTGAAGCACTGAGGTGCGACTTCATGTGCGAAAACCTGTCCCGTCCTTAATTTTTGCACAGCAGTGTAGTTAACACTATATGAAAAAATAAAATTTAGCTTAGGCTTAAACATTTATTTACTGGCTTCTGGCTGGCCTTCTCCCATTTTCACACACACTTTTGATTTTATATTTATACATAGATGCGACCATAAAAGATTTGAAGCTTTCCGTGACAAGAGTATGTATAAAAATTCAGTAATTTAGAAGGTTAAATAGAATACATATACAAAAATTAAATAAACAATATTAATTTTATAATTTATATCACGCCATAAATATAGATAACACTCCAAAGTAATAATCTGCCTAAATTAAACCGTAATTTTAAAAACTACTTCATATAAAAAGAAACTTCTGATTTTATATAAATGGTTATAATTTTAAAAAGCATTAACAAATTTTATAAAATGTATTTGTATATAATAAATATTGAGTATATTAATTGTAGATTGTATTAACAATTTATTAATGTGCTATAAAATTAGACCCATATTCATCCATCAAAATGGAATGATTTCTACTTATAATTCGCTATTTAATACTGACAGCTTCAAGCAATGGTTAATGAGTTATTGGAGATAAAATTAAAGTGATTTATAATAAACAACGATGCACTTTTAATAAAGTTCCATACAAAATAAAACAGTTTATTAATTCCTTTTTTGTGAACAGTTAGCACAGTATGGTGTCATAGCTTGGATGGACATAAAACTCGTAAAATCGTAATGTTAAGAATGATATTTTTATGCGTTAAAAATGCCTTATAAAACTCAACTCTTTAAGCTATGGCCAAATATATATATTATACACCACCAATATTTTATGAGTTGGCCATTATTTAGGTTCAATGTTATTAAAATGTTTCAGAACTTGAACGAATATTAAAAATTTTCATAGCATTCTCAATAAATTCCGAGATCTCTTCTTTTTCTTACCCCCTTTCAGTCCTATAAAATGCACTTTTATTACAAATAAATTTGACACCCATGTATTAGTAGCTCAAACTAGAGCTATTTTTGTTTTAGGAGAAAAAGAGACGCCGTCCTCATCCCGGATTCGAACCAATATCCCCGCAATTAGCCCGCGGTGTCTTAACCTACTAGACGAATGAGAACAAGAACAGACGCTCTTTTCTTCGAATATTAAGTTGTAAGATATTATTACCTCCCACAGGGATAACACAATTGCCAAATATTGGTCAACACACAAAGCCACTGGGATGAGATTTTTGTGAGTTTTTCGTGGAGGATTTTTTATTACAAATAAATTTGACACCCACGTATTAGTAGCTCAAACTAGAGCTATTTTTGCTTTGGAGAAAAAGAGACGCCGTCCTCATCCCGGATTCGAACCAGGGTCCCCGCTTTGAGCCCGCGGTGTCTTGACCTACTAGACGAACGAGGACAGGAACAAACGTGAATGGGGAAAAAAGCGTTTGTTCTTATCCTCATACGTCTAGTTGGTCAAGACACCGCGGACTCAACACGGGGACCCTGGTTCGAATCCAGGATGAGGACGGCGTCTCTTTTTCTCCTAAACAAAAATATTTCTAGTTTGAGCTAATAATACGTGTATGTCAAAGTTATGTGTGGTAAAACAATTCCCCACGAAAAACTCACAAAATTGTCGCCCCGATGGCTTTGTGTGTTGACCAATATTTGGAAAAGCACTTTTTACAGATATGATACTCAAATAGTACCAGACCCATAAAATGACGCTGGTCGAGACTGATGAAAAAATTATGAAGGTTGAGAACTCAGTGATAGTAAAAATAAATAGGGTTTATTCCTTAGTGGTATTAATGCTTGGATTTGAAAACGAAACAAAAATAGTAAAAAGTGCACATGACGAACTTGAAACGAACCCACATTTTTCTAATAAATTCCTACTTTCTAATAATAACTTTAAGTTCAATAATCATTTTCATTAACTGTGCTCTTTAAATTTTCCCAATCCAGTTATAAAACTTAAAAACTCTCTAAAATATGAAAATGTTTGTATCAGCTATTTATAATAAATTTATTATATCCGTTACTTGAGTGAGGAGTTTTTCGAAAACGATAAAAACTTTCATATTCTTCAATTTGCAAAAAAATATAAGCGAAATAAAAAATTTAAGCCTCTTATACTCACGGTCAATCGAAAGTCCGTATAAAATTTAAAAATTCATAAAAAATCATCGCATTAAAGTACGGTTTGCGCAATAAATATTGCCTGAATACGGTGGGGGGGGGGGTTGACAGAACAAAAAATTGTAGTTCAAAACTCACCGATAGGTAGTGTTTTAGACATTCGAAAGGCAATAAAAATAATTACCGTGTATTAAATTTGCGTATTACACTAGCAAGTGTTTAACCTATAGAAGTTACTGAAACTGAAGATCGACTCACTGTGCCATGCACTTAATAAATAACGCATTAAAAAACACAAATGGCACAATTGTAACAATTTATAGCTTTAACCGTTTTCCGATGGCTTT
>QLNU02015360.1:9480995-9503718 GCA_006491805.2 Dysdera silvatica | reverse complement strand
TTGGTCCTTGAAAAGTCTTTGAATTTTTCTCAAAAATCTTTTTTAAGTTTTGGAAAAAAAGAAGCTCTTTATTTCCGGAACAAAGCTGGTAGTGCTTTGGACACACCCACTTCCTCCCCCATCCACTGAGCATGGCTAATATAAGGGATGCAAAAAGGGTAGCTTTTGATGGCAGTGTGTTAAGTTGAAAAGAACAACATAATTAAACACTCTAATTTCAGTGTTATGCTTATAATGTCTTGCATTTTTAATTTTTATATATGTATATTGCAGTTGACAATGTAAGGTCCTTGAAAAGTCCTTGAATTTCACCAGGACAAAGGAGTGGGAACCATATACACCCAACAAATTAACCTACTATGAAATCACTCAAACAGTAATGGTTTTATTGTAATTGACTTGTTATTTCTACTTTCTGCAACTCATGTTTAATTTAATTGTTCTTGCCATATAAACTTCATTGTTTTGCACCAACCAGTAATGCTGAGATTGTATTCCTACAACAAGTTTTAGCATGATCCATTCTTTTTCTTTAAAAGGCCTGACATTTTGAATAACTTCACTTTTAAAATGTAGTATTGTCATATTACATATAAGATTTGAAAGTGTATGAATAAATGAAACTGTGTCTCTGATTGCTTCCACAGATCCTTTTTGTAGATTAAATCTTGTAGCATAGTGCTTACATATCCCACCTATACCATTGCATGCACTCTTACCATGCCCAGTAGCTGAAAATATCCATTTTGTTTCCATAGTTAGATTACCCTTTGACAACTCATGAAGTTGATATTTGTTTTTGAAATACGCAGCAGCTCCATCTGAAATGTAAATTGCTGAGGTCTTAGTTTTCAATGGATGTGATTTTGAAATTTCATTTTTTATAAGATCTCTAGTACAGAGAGCATGAGCTGTGTCGTGGGTTATATCATCAGATACTATGGCAAATCTTTCTTTTATTTGACCAATTTTTGCGACGCATATAAACAATGAAATTTGAACATTTTGACAGTGGTAGCTTTGGATTTCATCAGGCAATATAACTGACCTGTTCTCTGCAAAATCAAAATGTAAAACAAGCATAGAATCTCCATTCGCAGAGATTTTAGCTTTAGCTGTTCCTTCTCTCTGGGTTTTTTGAATATAATTGCGAGGAATTGCTTTATTAATCCGAAGTCTGGCATCTTCCAGGAACCTTTCACTAGGTACAGTTTTCTTTATAAGGTCATTAAGTTCCCAAATGGCATATGTAACTTCTTCATTCAAGTCAAGAGTCTCAGCTGTCAATGCATCTGTACAGAGACAGTCACCTCACACGTTTGGAGCCAACAACCTTTATTATCTATTTTGTTGCACAAATATTTGAGTAAAAATGCCTCTTCCTCATACTTTTCATTTGTTATATTTTCGACAGCTGCACATTTTAGTTTAAGATTACTGCAGTAAATGCAGGTACAAACTACTTGTATTGGTTGAATTTTCACCCACTTTGGGACATAGTGAGTAAAATTTTGGAAGTCCAATTATTATTCCTTCGTTTTCCATTTCAATATACTGCATTCCTCTTTGGTTGATCTTGTCATAAATCATTTTGCCTTTTTAACTTTCTCATCATTACCATCTTTAATACATGTAACATCATTTTTGTTCAGACTCTCTCTCTTTTGTGTGGTCCTTGCTATCATCTAAGTGGTATAACAAAGCAAATGCCTTAGTTTCTGTACACAATGGATGTCTACTGTAGGGATCAGGTTCAGCATAGATTTCTTTTTCTCTTTTAACAGTACATGACTTATCTATGATGTACTTTGATACTGAAGGTAACTTTTCCTCCAGTTGCATTTTACTAAAAGTATGTGGTAACAGTATCAACAGTTGAACTTTTTCATTGTATTCAGAAGTTTGAAGAGCCGTGTTAATGTTAGAAAACCACTGATCACAAGTAGAACACTCAGGTTTTTCAACAGAAAGTTCACTTGAAACATTGATACAATACACATCTTCAATTTGTTTACAGCTGAAAGTTACTGGTAGTTCCTCTAATTGCGGCTTTTTTCTTTTTAAATAACTTTTCCTCCTCCCAGGCCTAATGTGTGAAGGGAATTTAAATGGTAACATATTAACATCAAGATTGTTAATAATGTTATTTCAAGCACTTATAATCTATTCGCTTGCAATAAAAGGATCGTCAGTTGAAATTGCTTCCTAAGGTTCATTTGCAAGGTCCAAAAATTTTTTTATAAAAACAACACAATTACTGCACAAGCTGTCATTGCTATTTACAATAACAGATGAACCTACAATCCTTGGAATTGAATCAGCTAAAGTACATTTCACATTATTTAATTTTTTTTTCTCTCCACACTACAACCCGGAAATGCTTATAAGGTGTCATTTAAAAAAAAAAGTAAAAAATTCATGAGGCAAAAACACGCTATTCTGCCCCCACCATTTAATTATTTGCTAATAGGATAACATAATGCCAACTTTCCAGATTTTTTAAAACTGGGTTTTTTACTGCAACTTGAAAATAGTGCATTTTCTTACTTTTGCATATTTTGCAGTTGATTTGCATAGAGTGTATATTTGCTAGGTTATAGATAAAATTTGCTGTAAAACTACCATTAAGGGGACTATACATTGACATCTTTATTTCAAAAAAAAAATGTTTAGTGTCAGAAAAAAAATCATAAAGGGGAAGTAAAACCAAAATTTTGTACCTTAAAAGTGGAGTGGTTTACTTCACTAATAATAATAACAACATACATACTTTAAGTATGTGAAGTTAAAAAACAATTTATTAGTAACAAAACAAAAATGAACTGAATAGCCCAAATAATTGAAATGCAGTAAGGTTTTTAAAATACGCAGTTTCTGACATTGTTTTAAAAAAAACCATATTTTTCACCGAATTTCAAAATGGCGTAGCAAGTGAGATAAATTTTTTTGGAACAAATCCGTTTCGAATATCTTATATCTCCAGTAGGAGTAGCTATTATAATTTTTTGAACATATCTGAGGGGGTCAACTGACACATGTTGGTAGCATCTGTCTGAATTGAGATGGAACAGGCCTATGTCCATTAAATTTTAAACAACTGGATGGGGAATATTAATGGATACATATTACATGATTATGTGTTACCTATACAGACTTTATTTTCTGCACTGAATGGCACCTGCTGTCCTCGTGCCATAAAATACAACCAACCAACTTGGTTTTCAAAGTTTATAAATGTAAGTTTCAAAACAGATATTGCAAGCAGTTTCCGTAGTCCCAACTTTTTCAATATATATGGATCCTACTGTAAATGAAATTAAAAAAAAAAATTTCTTGGTGAATTCTGTATTTCATGTGGAATTCTATAACCAACTATGATAAATAAAAGTTATTTATCATTATGTTTTTATGTATATTTGCTAGTAATCTCAGCATCTAGTGACACCACAGTGAAAGTTTGGAATGCACATAAAGGTTTTTGCATGTCTACTTTACGTACACATAAGGTAAATTAAATTCCTTAGTATATGTAAACTGTTTATATTTTTATAAAGCATTTATTTATCAAATGTACAAAATGTAACATTATTTTATAGTCTGATCCTGTCTATATACTATTATAAATATAAAAAATAGCAAGTTTAAAATAAATACTTCCCCAAAAGATTTATTTAATGTTTTTTGTGGCTTCTTTTTTCTACTATCTGTGACATATGGCCTATATTTTACAGGATTATGTAAAAGCATTAGCATATGCAAAAGATAGGGAACAGGTTGCATCTGCTGGACTGGATAGAGCTATATTTTTATGGGATGTGAATACTTTAACAGCTCTTACTGCATCCAACAACACTGTTACCAGTAAGTAAGTAATTAAATATATGTTTTACTGAATTTAGTAATATGTTGGTTCATATAATCACAATATTATTAAATTCTGCATGTGCTTTTACTGTCATATTAAAGCCGTAATTGTTGGTAGACTTTATCAAGTTTTCTTTATTTTTGTAAATTATCGCATTTCATATACAGTGAAAATCGGTTATAACGACCTTCAAGGGACCGCGAAAATTCGGTCGTTATAACCGATAGTCGTTATAAACGATATATTTTTAAAATCATAGTAGCCTATAGTATAATACACTCTAGAGTTTTATAAATTATTTTGATAGTAAAAAGTATTAAACTTTTTGGTTTCAAAATTAAATAAAAATATATTTAATTATAATGAATTTAATTTCCGTTTATAATTATATTTATAGCCACACTAAATACATAGTACTTTATATTTTTTTAAATTGAAAAAATTCTAGAAAATACTAAAGTATATAATGTAGAAAACAAATCTAATGAATAATATTTATTATATTATACTAATGACTTCCGAACAGTGCCGGTTTATGGGTTTTATGCTGAAAAAATAAAATAGGCCTCTAAAGAATATGACCCTCGTGATATTCAATTAATAAATCACTTTTTAAGTTCACTATCTTCAATATTCAGGTTTAGCAGTAATAAAAATTTCTCAGACATTTGTAAATAAACAAGATTAGAATAACGTATAAATTTTAATAACTAACCCACATTGTTCCGATTTATGACTGTCAAGTCGCGTCGTTATATCCGATACGAATTTCCCTACTTAGAATCTACGTAGACTACAAAATCGCTGTCGTTATAGCAGGTTTCGTCGTTATATACGATGTCGTTATAACCGATATATTTAATATAGAGTAGAATAGCAAACCAAACTTCTTGTAAAAATTCCGTCGTTATATGCGGTTGGTCGTTATAACTGGTGTCATTATATTCGATTTTCTCTGTACTTTCTTTAATTATAGTTTTGTTGAAAATTATTTGTGCAAATATTTCTTTCTTTCAGCATCTTCATTATCTGGCAATAAAGATAGTATTTATAGTTTAGCAATGAATCCTGCAGGAAATGTCATTGTGTCTGGTTCAACAGAAAAAGTTTTACGTGTGTGGGATCCTAGAACATGTCTGAAGCTAATGAAACTCAAAGGGCATTCTGATAATGTTAAAGCTTTAGTGTTAAATAGGGATGGAACTCAGGTATATAATATTTTTTTAATTCTTAACATATACAGTGTGCATCATAAATTCGTTCAAACTTCAAAAATTCATAATAAAAGAAGTAATGCTCGGAAAAAATTTCGGTTTGGCCGAATATGATCAGAGGGACATTGGATTATTTTTCCATGTATAAAAAATGATTTCAAAAGTAACTGAAAGAGGGCGCTCATACGTTATACCGAGACGTTTTATGCAAATCAGGCTAGCAATAAAACACCTGGTTGGAAATAGATTCGTCATTCGATGCCTGCAGCATGCTATCGTTACCAAATTGAGCATTAGTGGTTAAACTTTTCTACAAGAATGATGAATCCACAACTATTGCATTGCGAAAGTTTCGCACGGAGAACAGACTGAAGGCGCAAAAAAGCCCTATTTCATTGAATGGGATACTGAATTTAGTACGACGTTTTGAGGAAATGGGGAGTTTGAAGGATCATCCACAAAGTGGCAGACCATCCTTGAGCGTGGACCGCATCCATGTTGTACAAAGTGTCATGGAAGAATTGGGAGCCAAGACATCAACGGGGAGTATCAGTGCTCGTGAAGCTGGGAAAATAACGTTGATTCGACGTATTCTGCACGGAATCTTGAATCTGTATCCGTACAAAATACAGGCACTTCACCAATTATTACCGGCAGAAACAGATGAAAGACAAAAATTTGCTACATGGGCGCTTGCATAAATGGAACGTGACCCACAATGGTTGTTGAATGTCATGTGGACGGATGAAGCCCACTTTTCACTGCATGGTGATGTCAATATGCAAAACAGTTATATTTGGGCGACGTCAAACCCTCGTGACTACCTCACTAAGCCACTGCATTCTCCTCATGTGACTGGTTGGTGTGGTTTCACCGCGTCTTTCATTTTGAGCCCTTTCTTTTTTGAAGTGCATTGTCCTATATCCGGTTGGAAAACATGTACAGTCACTGCAAAACCGTATGTTACGCCTTTGAGTGACCAGGTTGTGCCTGTATTGCAGAAAAGACATGCATTACCTGTCATCACCTTCATGCAGGATGGTGCCCGGCCCCACTTTGCACGTGCAGTCAAGACAGTCCTCTTGGAAACTTTGACGGAAGGCCGAGTGATAAGTCAAGGTTGTAAGTTTAAGTGGCCCTCACGATCACCAGACTTGACCCCGGAAGATTTTTGGTTGTGGGGATACTTGAAATCTTGTGTGTACCGGGGCTCCCCTGCCACTTTGATGAAACTGAAAGATGCCATTCAACGGACCGTCAGTGGAATCGATGCCGACATGCTACACTCAGCTGCAATAGGCGTAGTGACACGCCTCACTTGCATAATACCTTGTGGTGGCGGTCATGTTGAACATCTTTTACTTTAAAATAGTAAATGCACAGTGTCATGTTATTGTGATCTGTTTCATTGTCTGATTGTGTTTGCCTGATTTGCATAAATTTATGACGCAGCCTCTATATTTTTATTGCAAAACTTCATACCTAGCATGCATGTTTTAAAACCTGTCATATAGGCCAATGCATAGGATTTCAAACAGGAAAGGGTGATAGAAACAAAATTCAAATGTAGGTGATGGGGGTTCCCTTATGCATGATCTTGCTGCTATTTGTGTTTAATCTTACTTTTTTGGACATTAAAATTTGCTTGTCAATTTGAATACTTTTTTTATACTATCAGTGATCTGTTTCAGATGGCTGATTATCCGAATTGTAGTTTTAAAATCCAAAATATACACATCAATGTACCAAAAATGCTAGTTTATACTATACAGAGTGTTCCAAACCTAATGGAATAAACTTTCATAGGTGACAGAACACACTGAAACAAACACTTTCCATCATAGAATGCATTGTCGCAAGTGGTTATATGCTAGAGGGCACTTCTCATTTCTCCACACGCACAGTTTACTCAAAGAAAAGGACTGGCATGAAAACACCAAAACAAAGCTTTATCTAAACCAATGTCAACAATTGCTTGATGAAGCGAAATCAAAATTACAGATATAGAATATACAAATTAAATCACATGTACAAACATTAATCAGTAAATACTGCAATGAATTGCAGTTGCAAATGCTGCTCGAAATTGCAACTATATCTCCTGATACATACGTTGCATTGTCGACGTAAAGATTCTCATTGATTCTGGAAATTTCCAGGCATTTCGCTGACAGTTATGAAAAGTCTGGCAACTAGTTTTTCATTGGAGGTGATGGGAGTGTTGTACATTAGGGACTTCAGACAGGGTGTCTACCGATCTGGAAAACATGGAAAAGTCAGAGAAATTTTTTCTAACTGGAAAAGTCAGGGAAATTTGAAATACAAAGGCCAAAGTCAGGGAAATTTGAAATTCATTGTTATAATAAATAACTTATTAAAATAATTTTTCTGAACTATGCTTTTCATACCACATTACCTACTGAAAATTTTGAAAAACTTATACTTTTGACTAAACTTCTTCCAAAAGTTACCATTTTTCACCAAAACTAATATAATTTATATAAAATTATTAAGCCCATATATTTCTCAGGAGAAAATGTTTGCCAAATATATAACTAAAACTTGAAAAACAAAAAGTGTTTTTAGCTAAATTATTTAATCTGTAAGGGATTTTGATCATACCAATCTCCTTTGCCTTATACACATTTTAACACCAGAACCGCGGCACTTTCATTAGGGTAAAGTGGGATAATTTGGGTATAAAAAAAAAAAGTTTTTTTGAGTTAATGATGGAATTAAGAAATGAAAAAAATTTAGTTTTTTCTCCCATATTATATTACAATATCCCTGAGTAAGGAAAAAGGTATGTTTTTTAAATATATCAAACATTAATTACTTTAATTAAAGCATAATTACGTACTAGTTCTTATATACTCACTTTACCGCATGGGTGGGGTAAAGTGAGTAGCATGTGAGGTAAAACGGGTATACCTATTTTGCATGCTAAAACAAAATGTAAACGAAGTTTAATTATCCAAAATAAAGTATTTATTAACTTCCTTAGTTACAGAAGTTTTTCACTACATCAAAAGCACATGTTTGAATCAAAACAAATGAGTTGAGTTAAGAAATGATGCCAACTTTTTGTGTAATTTTTAAATAATCTTTTTCTGCAAATAAATCAATTTCTAAGGAAGAAAAACTCTGGAGTATGTATTAAATTTTAAAAACATTTTTAAACTGACAACCCACTTTACACACCTTACCCGTACTGGATGAACCATATAATATTCTTTAAAATACTATAAATAAATGGGTGCATTTTGGTTTATAAATGCTGTGTTGTAAGATTAAATCCCAATAATATTCATTTAATATTTTCAATAATTAGGTTAATTTTTACAATTAAATAAAAATTTTAGCACATACTTTCTTCACGAAAAACTATTATTTACGGAAAAAAAAATCTTTAATATCATAACGTCAACTAAAATTAACCTTAAGTCATTTGCGGATCCAAGTGGGGAGATGGGGCGAATTTCTTTGGTTTGCTTTTCTAATGATGTGCGTGTCTGGCGCGTGATTCGTTCATCTTTGGCCTTAATTATCTTATTAAATATTGATTTTAAGCAAAAATTACACTGGACATTTTTTATTCCTTTTTTCACAAGGAATCGTGTAGTGAACTTTTTCCGCCATTTTGTATAGACCCTATATATATATATATATGGTGGGCATGCAAAACTAATATAGGGACTTAAGGAAAAACTATCAACAAAGGCTGATGTTATTCAGTCCTAATATTGTTGATACAGTAGTGCGGCCCATGGGCCTACAGGAATAAGCAAAATTGGCCCTTGGACTGAAAAAGGTTGAAGACCCCCTGTCCTAGGTAGTATGTCACGTCAAATTGTGGTATCATTAATTTTATGGACGCCATTTTGTGTTGTGATCACGTGACTTCGGACATGTTCAGCAGTCATTGGCTTAAAATGTGCATAACTCCGGTTAGAATGCAACGATTTAAATAATATTGACACCAAATGAAAAATAATGAAATACTCTACAGAAAGGGTTTGATTCACATTCTATGTAGATGCGTTGGTTTTGTTGTGAATATAGATTTTAGCAACATATTCAATAATAAGAATTACAGTTATATGACTTTCTAACCTCAGTCTTTTGTTTCAGCGTTTCTGAATTGTTGAAGTGACAGCTATCCAAATCGAAATGGATACGTTACAAGTAGATGCTCTAACTGTTAGTCTTGTACTATCCCCTAAAAATCAGAAGAAATAAACAAATGTTGATCAGTGCATCATATGCCGGATGAATACTGATGAACGTTTACAAAAACCACAAGACAGTTTTTTGAAAATTCTGAAGTCTGCTTTGGAATTACGCCACGATGAAACTTATCCGCGCTTAAAACCACACCTACACCAACTCTCTGACCTTAACATTCAGTGGCATTCCACTTTCTATGAATCATGCACTAGCAAACATAACCTAAGTTTGGTTACACAATGACAATCACCTGCTACGTCACAGGTAGATGCAGATGATGCTAGTGTTAGTGGATATAGTCAGTTGTCAGTGGTCTCCTGTTCTCAAATAACAGGCACCGACTGGTCAAAGTGTTTGTTTTACAAAAAAGAAAATTCACAAGAAAATTAAGGAATT
Organism: Dysdera silvatica; assembly: GCA_006491805.2. Taxonomy (NCBI): domain Eukaryota; kingdom Metazoa; phylum Arthropoda; class Arachnida; order Araneae; family Dysderidae; genus Dysdera; species Dysdera silvatica. The sequence continues at coordinate 9,494,016 of QLNU02015360.1, read as the reverse complement.
GGTTAATGCTAGTACATTTGAAGCTGGCAATGCAATCTACCATGCTACTGATCAACAAGGAAAAACTGTCCTTTCTGCTCTGATGAATTGGAGTAGCAGCTGAACCATACTAATGTAGTCATCCCAAAAGGTAAATAGTTCAGATTTCGCCCAGGCCTCATCTTTAAAAGTTGTGAACTTAACTTCTATTTCTGGTATCTTCACCATTAGCCTCTCAAATGTCTCCATAACATTTCCACCCGCCTTTAGTGCTTCTCTACATGCTGTAATACATTCTGCTAAAGCCTGCTTATCATATACATTACTTTCATCTGTTAACAACCATTTCCCATACTCTGCCCACTGGCGACGAAAGAAAGCCTCCATAATTAGTTTGCATGCCCTCACTCCGTGATTGTAGGACCTTCCTTGTACAAGCAAAGAAGCTGTACTGCTACCATAAACTCCAGATTCAGTTTAGTAGATCTTCCAACCTGAGCCACTATACTTCTTTCCCATTAGGGATAGGTAATTTTGAGCTATTTGAAAACCACCCAAGCGTATCACAATACTTTTAAATCCTTCCGGTCATCACCATTGAATTTCTTTGGCTTTCACGTAGATAGCAAGGTCAAAAGTTGTAACACCATCCTTCTGCCCTAGCCTGCTCATCATAGCTTCAACATTCTTTATGACAGTATAAACTATACTGTATTCTGTTGGCGATCCTTGTAATATAGGGCAGAAATCAACCTTGGTGGGGTCGGGTGTGGAGGTATGAACGAACAATAGCATTAAAGATACTGCAATTTAGCATTATTTGTGTACTTGGACATGGTGGAGTTATTTTAAGTTCGAATAATGTAGTTGGACATAGACAAACCAGTGCCCAAGCGAGGCCCATCTGTTCAGGGTATGAATGTTGTTGGTCCCTAGGAAAAAGCCATTCATCCAAGATTTTTCCCTCATACTTTCGAGTAATGGGTCGCCTCCCAGAAGAACTGAAGTTCAGAAAAGCCTGACAACGACCTCTTAATTCAACAGATCGTTGTCTCTTTGTGTGATCAGCATGAACTGTTTGCTGTGGTACTGGACCGAAGTTACCTCTCTGGTACACTACTAACATGGTGGTATGAATTGTCTTCATTCCGTGTAGAGTTTCCTCATTGATGTCATTATTGTCAGCTGCTACTTACACAAAGGAACCTGGGCAGATGTTACTTCGAACAGCCATACCTGTTTGCTCAGATTTATCTAGGATTTCCTTTGCAAAGCTGGTATCTATAACTTGCACTTCATCATATGAGACGCAGTGACCTATTTTATTCAGCATAGTTACAAGCTGTTTTGAACCTGTTAGATGGCGAACTAACATTGCCAAACGTACATGTTTAGGCATTTTAATGCGACCATGAGAGACGCAATGAACAACATCCTGGGCTAACATGAGAATTTGCCTGTCGTCTGCCTCGTTTCTACATTGTGGAGAAGCCTCATCTTCACTCTCAGGGTTAGCAATGATCAAGCACAACAGCCAGTACAAGCTATTCAGTATAAGAGACTTCGAAGTTGTCAGTGTCAGCTCAGTAACATCTGGTGGCTTAATACTTATGCATTTGCTAGCATCTATATCCACTCTTATCATTGTAGCAGTTAGATGCAGTAGTCTTTTACGCTCGTCTCTGTGTTGGTTTGCTGCTTCTTCAGGTTGGTGAATAGACCTTTCTGTACTTGTCTTTGATGCCTTTTTGTGAGTTGCATTAAGAACATCATGAACAGAGATAGAACTAGAGTACAAAAACCCATCCTCGGAGCGGTCATATGGTTGATGCCAAACAATCCCCTCACCAAAGTGCTTGTTCAGTCGAAGTTTCAGCTTCTGCCTTGTGTATGATTGTGAGTCCACACTGTTTTGTTCTAAATGTTCGTTGTACATCTTTAGTAACACATCCTTATTGAAGGCCTTTCCAACTAAAATCTCCATTGTTATCTGAGCAGATAGGTACTTAAAGGCTGAAGCATACGTCAATTCCAGTGATCTCTCTTTGAATCCAGTAAACTGAAGATTTGTCTTGCTGACATATGAATAGCATACTTCGTTTCTGCAGCTACTAAATCTTTGTTAACTCCATGAAGTAGTAACAGCATCTCTTCATCTCCTTGTTGATCAACGGCATTGTAGATTATATTGCCAGAGTTCAAATGTACTAGCATTTACCAATTCCTTAATTTTCTTGGGAGTTTTCTTTTTTGCAAAACAAATACTTCGACCAGTTGGTGTCTGTTACTTGAGATTGCGAGACCATCGACAACTGACTATATCCACTAACACTAGCATCATCTGCATCTACCTGTGATGTAGCAGGTGATTGTCATCATGTAACCAAACTTAGGTTATGTTTGCTAGTGCATGATTCATAGCATGTTGAATGCCACTGAATGTTAAGGTCAGAGAGTTGGTGTAGGTTCGGTTTTAAGCACTGATAAGCTTCATCGTGACGTAATTCCAAAGCAGACTTCAGAATTTTCAAAGAACTGTCTCGTGATTTTCGTAAACGTTCAGCAGTATTCATCTGGCATATGATGCACTGATCAACATTTGTCTATTTCTTCCGGTTTTCAGGGGATAGTACAAGACTAACAGTTAGCTCATCTACTTGTAACGTGTCCATTTCGATTTGGATTGATGTCACTTCAACAATTCAGGAATGCTGCAAACAAAAGGCTGGGGTTAGAAGTCATATAACTGTAATTCTTATTATTGAATATGTTGCTAAAATATATACTTACAACGAAGTTAACGCATCTACATAGAATGTGAATCAAACCTTTTCTGTAGAGCATTTCCTTACCTTTCATTTGGTGTCAACATTATTTAAGTCGTTCCATTCTAACCAGAGTTATGCACATTTTAAGCCACCGAAGTCACATGATCACAACATAAAATGGCATCCATAAAATTAATGATACCACAATTTGACGTGACATACTACCTAGGGTGTTCATATATAACCCATTCTACCAAACTGTGGCATCAAACCTTAAATGTAGTGCCGGTTGAATGAAACTTCTTTTTTTTTTTTCATATATTAGCTGATCAAGATATTAGCTAATCATGCTGAAACCACGTTTTATAACGGGTGGCTGCTGGTACGTACTTCAACAATTCAGGAAAGAATTTATGGCTAGCACCTTGTTTGTTGCAGAATGACCCCTACTGTCCTTGCACCATAAAAATATAACCAACCACCCTGTATATTTTTAATAATTCCAGATACATATACAAAACAGTGGTAGCCCTTATTCATTTCTGGTTTTGGTTTTCGTAATTATTTGTACAATGCAGAGGTTTTGTTTGTATTATTGAATTGTGAAAAATATGCTTATTGGCTTGTTACTTTATTTTTCAGTAAAATAAGACTTACAGTAACGTTTTTTATTTATATAAGTTATACAAGGATATGTAATTATAGCAGCCTATGTATCTATACATACATCTGCATTCATGTAATTTAAAAATTATGCAATATTTTTATGAAGCTCTTAATAATTTTTTCTAATAAATGCTTTAGTGTTTATCTGGTAGTTCTGATGGTACTATACGACTCTGGTCTTTGGGTCACCAACGATGTATCGCAACTATAAGAGTTCATGAGGAAGGAGTATGGGCTTTACAGGTTTGCTATATTCCATTTTTTTTAATGAAGTTCCATTCTAACTTGTTATGAAGTTTACACTTTTCATATATATATAATTTCATAAATTTATACTGTTTTTATCTATATTTTACTTGTATAAAACCATTTGTATTAAATATAGCTTATGCCATTTGTTTTTCTGTTTGCATTATGTAGGCCAATGACAGTTTTACATCAGCTGTGTCTGGTGGGCGTGACAAAAAAATTTTCAAGACAGATTTGAGGAATACAGATGTTAGGGTTCTTCTTGGTGAAGAATCTGCACCTATACTTAAGGTTTGTTTCCTTTTTTTTATACATTCCCTCTACTAAAACACATTTGTACTTTTATTCATATATATATATATATGGCCTGCAAAAGGGTTGCTGGTATCTAACTGGAAGGAGACCCACACGCTGAACGTATGTGACGATGTGTGGAACCGGCCAGGCCAGTAACCTAGTGTCCTACCCCGCCTTCAAGTGGTGCAGGCTGAGCTTTCTATTTATGTGGCAAATTAATATTTGCTGCACGGATAGAAAGGCGGAAGGGGAGGGCTAATTCACCAACCCGTCTAGCCAGCGTGGTGAAATTATGGCTAATTCCTCCATTATGTTGACACACCAGAAACCATGGCCCCTAGTCTCCAGGTGCTGGAGTGCTCCTGATCAAGGCAGCGGTCAGTGTGGCATGAAAGCAGGGGGTGCTAAGAATCACTGGAATGGCCCAGGCTGCCGTTTGTTATTGACCTTGGCAACGTATAATGGACGATCCCTTGCTTCTGAAGCAAAACTTCAGGAATTGGAAGAAGAACTTGACAAGATCAAATGGGACATTGTAGGACTCAGTGAAGTTAGAAGAAAAGGTGAAGAGTTGGTGGAACTTAAAAGTGGACATTTGTTTTATTATAGAGGAACGGAAACTGGAAGAACAAGTGGTGTTGGCTTCTTAATCAACAAAAGAATTAAAGACTGTCTTCTGGAAGTTGAAAGTACATCAGATCGAGCAGCGAGGCTCGTTGTTCAACTAACCCAGCGATACCAACTTCAGATAGTACAGGTATATGCACCAACATCAAGCCATACCGACGAAGAGGTTGAAGAATTTTATGAAGAAATCAAAGAGTTACACACCAAAGGGAAACAACATATCAAGCTCATCATGGGGGATTTCAATGCAAGAATTGGACAACAGGAACAAGGAGAGACATCGGTTGGTAAATACGGATATGGGGAAAGGAATGAACGTGGCGATCAACTCATCGAATTTGCAGAAGCTGAAAATCTTAGCATCATGAATTCATTTTTTAAGAAGAAACCGCAAAGAAAATGGACATGGAAACACCCCAATGGAGGAACCAGCGAAATTGACTATATCCTGGCAAACAAGAAATCAATTATTGAAGATTGCAGCGTACTGAACAGATTTAATACTGGAAGTGATCATCGAATGGTGAGATGTAAAGTGCACTTAAATACTAAACTAGAAAGGCAGAAGCTCATTAGGAAACAAGTATGTAAGAGGGTGGATTTAAAGAAATTAAAAGAAAATACCGAGGCATTCAAGTTGGAATTAAAAAATCGCTTTTCTGCACTGGAAGGACTTATTGAAGAAGTTGACATCTCAGAAGCAAATGAAAACATTGTTAAGACAATAGTTGAAACTGCTGGGGAAATTGGTGGTGTAACCTGTAAAAAGCACAATAGCAAATTATCTGAGAAGACGAAACAGCTCATGAAAAGGCGAAGAGATATGAAGGTGGACAATCAAAATACCAGTTCCAGGATTGAGTACATAGAACTTTGTAAAACTCTGCGCAAAAGCATGAAAGAAGACATAAGAAAATTCAACTGTGAGTTAGTAAGGAAGGCCATTGAAAGCAACAAGAGCCTTAGGGTTGTTAAAGGGAGTTTGTCTATTGGGAAGAAACACATCATTGCATTAAAAGGAGAGGATGGCACCGTAACAAGAAATAGGGAAGAAATACTTAGAAGAGTTGAAGAATTCTACAAAAAACTATATGAAAGTAACAGTGGATTAAACGAAGACTCTGAGATAGTCGAAGGAACAGCTCCTAAAATCTTAAAAGAAGAAGTTTCATTTGCAATAAAAAGTATGAAGAAAGGAAGAGCCCCTGGTGATGATGGTATTACATTAGATATCCTAAAAGAAGCTGGAGAATATGTAGAAGACATACTTGCAAAATTCTTTACCAAATGTCTTAACAGCGGTAACATACCAAACCAATGGGATTCTGCAACAGTAATTCTTTTGCATAAAAAAGGTGATAAAGAGGATTTGAAAAATTACCGACCAATTAGCTTGTTACCTGCTATTTATAAAATCTTCACAAAAGTGCTAACACATCGCCTGCAGAAAAAATTAGATGCAGCTCAACCAAGAGAACAAGCTGGATTTCGAAGTGGATTCAGTACAGTGGACCATATTCAAGTATTAAGAGAATTAATTGAAAGAACACATGAATATGAACTTCCATTGTGTGTTGCATTTATTGACTATGAGAAGGCCTTTGACTCTATTAAAACATCAGCAGTCATCAACTCTTTAAGATCAACAGACATTGAGGATGTGTACATTGACATGGTGAAACGTGTGTATAAAAATGCAAGTGCAAAATTTCGGTTACATAAAGATACCAAAACTATCAAAATTGGTAAAGGTGTGAGGCAGGGAGATACCATTTCTCCAAAACTTTTTACTTCAGCTTTACAGATGATTTTTCAGCAGATAAATTGGAATAACAAGGGAATAAAAATAAATGGTGAATATTTAAATCATTTGCGGTTTGCTGATGACATTGTTATTTTTTCAACGAACCCATCAGAACTCCAAGACATGGTACAGGAGCTCTCAACTAGAAGTAAAGAAGTTGGACTCAAGATGAACCTACAAAAAACTAAGATCATGTTCAATAATTTTGTAGAGGAAACAAAAATACAAGTTGACAACACTGAGCTAGAAATTGCTGATTCATATATTTACCTTGGCCAGCTGATTTCAATGGATGGCAACATTATGAAAGAACTCAACAGACGTATTAAACTTGGCTGGAGTGCATTTGGAAGAAACAGTTTTATCCTGAAGGGGAAATTGCCTTTGTGTCTAAAAAGAAAGGTCTTCAACCAGTGTGTATTGCCAGTCCTCTCTTATGGATCAGAGACATGGAGTCTAACAGTTGGAGCAATACGAAAGTTACAGACAACGCAAAGGAGCATGGAGAGGTGCATGCTTGGAATAACTAGGAGAGATCGAAAAAGAAACACTTGGGTGAGAGAGCAAACTAGAGTAGAGGACATCATTGTTAAAGTAAAAGGGCTGAAATGGCGATGGGCTGGGCATATTGCAAGAAGAACTGATCAACGATGGACAACAGAAATTCTGAACTGGATTCCAAGAGACCACCGAAGACCTAGAAAACGTCCTCAAACTAGATGGGTGGATGAAATAAGAAAACAGGTTGGGGTGACGTGGAAGCGAATTGCTCAGGATAGACTTGTGTGGAAAGCATTTGGAGAGACCTTCATCCAGCAGTGGATAGATAATGGTTGAATATGATGATGATGATATATATATATATATATCCCCACATAGCCATCTTATGCCAAAAATACTGGTTCTCGACAGAGTGCCAAATTTGAAAGCAGCCTGCCTGAGTATAGGTCATTCCCTAGGAGGGTGACACAATGAGTCTCGCCTTATAAGCACAGGACTTCGCCTATGGTGGCTGAAGTTCTCAAAATCTCGTTGAATGATAAGTCCAGCTTATCAATATCTCCGGTCCACGGAATGAGTTTAAGGTCATAGTCCTCCGTATTTCTTTCACTGTATTATACTATATGTGTGTATGATAACAGAGAGACCTCCATCCTGTGGTGGATTGAAAATAGTTGTTGTTGGTGATATATATAAAAATATTTCAGATTAATAACATTCATTGTTTTTGTGAAAACATAGAAGTAATGCGTCCATTGTTTATCATGCAAAAAGCCTTGGTTAAAATCCTGATGGTATTAACCATGGCATTTTTCTACTAATCTATTATCTGGGATTGGACCGTAGGCGTATAGTGTTTGGTCCTGATGCAACCTTTTTTTTTTTTTTTTTTGCATCTTAGGTCTCTTGTTCTGATAAAATGAGCCATAGATTTTATACTTTTAGTTTGATCAGTTGGCAACAAGTCACCCTGTGTGTGTGTGTGTGTGTGTGTTTGTGCACACACACACTCTCAATCAAATATATATATAAAAAAATGGGGGGGTTATGTTGGTATTTTATCCTTTTGGGGAGGTCACAGTCCCCTTCAGTGTAATAATAGAAATTTCAAAAAAATAACATGTGATCAGTGTATAAAATGGTTACAAAAATATTTTATTTCTTTGGTATAAAATACTGACTAGTTAGTGAAGCATTACTGGGTAACAAAAAGTAATGGCTTTGCCTATCTCTACATAAAATTCAAACACAGTAGCTTTATTTCCATACTTATCTTCTTGCTCAAATTTCTCATATAATGTACATTATTTTACCACACTGTATAATTGAATTTACAAATCCTATGAATTTTTAAAAAATTCAGCAAATCTGCAATCTAAGTTTATATCTAAAAATTGTGAAAGGTGTAAATGTTTTTAAAAATTATATACAGTAGAATCCTGTGTCTATGAACCAAAAATATGAAATGGAAAATTGAAACAAGCAATTCATAAGCTTCAAATTCTGTGCCATTCTGAATAATATGGTAAAACCTTTCCACACCATGTATATATATAGTTTCATTTTGTATATATTTTAAATTTTACTTTTTAGATGGTTTTAACACCTGATGGTTCCTCTTTATGGGTTGCAACTACAAATTCAAGCATCAAGAGTTGGGTAATTGTTTATCTGCATTTTTTTTTTTTTACTTACAATAATATTTAGAAGTTATTGAAATCTTCTAATTGTAATGCATTTAGCTTATGGGTTACAAGAATATGTATGCTCATTTTTCTGCAATTGAACATTTGCTTTCTCTTTCGCTTTCTTTTTGGTTTTACGGCTCAAAGACTACAGTGGTCATGCTGCGCCGGGACCTACTGTTTTCCGAGGAATCCGAACCTCTTAAGGCCTAGGGAACCAAACCCCGGACTACAGTGAGCAGTGCGATCTTTATGAGATCTCTGAGTAAGCGTTCTTTTTGCACTGCTGGGAGTCGAACCCGGATTAGCGGCGCACTAGGAGAACGCGTTACCACACTGCGCCACCGCAGGGCCACCTTGTTTATTGGGAACTGTGTTTTACTCCATAATGCAGCGGTTTTTCAAACTGTGCTTCGTAGACCATCTCCAAGTGTTCTATGAAGATATTTGAAAGCAAAATATAATATGCGTGATGAAATCTCAATTGAAAAAATTAAGTTTGGATCAAAATTTACTCTATTTAAAAGTAATTCATGCTTTGGTATATGATAAAATATCAGTTAACAATTTTAAAAACATTGTTAGGTAAAAACAGCCAAAAGATGCACATACATGCCTTTGGCATAGGTGTGTCATGCTCAGTGAAGAATTTCTCTCTTAAAATGTGCTCTGCTCAAAAAGTTAGGGAACCACTGCTATAGTGTGTATAGCTGTATAATACTTTCTTTTCATTATTGTATATAGAAAGGTTTTATAGAAGCAAATTATATATATGGTGTTGAGAAAAAGAAGCAACAAACTTTAAGATGTGGTAGTAGACATCGAAACAGTTTTCATCATAGAATACATGGGCATAAATGAAACGCAAAGATGCTGGTGCATTTGGAAACGCCTGCTCTGCCAACATTAAAGACTCATCATGTTTATTATATTTCACTAATTTTTCAATTTTTCATCAAGCTACATGCGTCAAATTAGCAAGATGTAATAAACCTAATAACACTTTAATGTTGGTGGAGTGGGCATTTCCAAAAGCTCTAGCACCTTTTGCATTTAATTTCTGATCATGCATTCCTTGATGAAAATTTTTTTATTGTGTACTACCACCTCTTAAAGTTTGTCCCCTTTTTTAAGCACCATGTACAGGGTGGGCAAAAAGTCCCTTTATATGTTAATGTTCAAGTCTTTCTGCATGTAGTAGTGCATAATCAATCGCTGGATGCCTAATTCTGCAGACTGCTTACAGGTTGACATCATCAGCAATCGTTCAATTGATTCCGCCACAGCAGCACAAGTTTCAGTGCGAGTCATAGACCTTCCGCTATGTGGTGCATCGAGAACACTTCCCATCACAAAGGTTTTTTTCTCCCATGCGAATAACTTCGGTCGTAATGGTGGCAGTTTTCCAACTGCACAGCGAAATCTCTCAAAATATCTATCATTGTCTTTGTGTTCTGACGTTCGTGAACCCACACAGAAGCCACCAAACGCTCCTCAATAGTGAAAGCACTTGTATCCGCCATAGTTTAACTCTCTCAACTGAATGTTAGTGGACCACGTTTTTCTGCCATGTCCTTCCCACACTAACCGAAGTGAACATGACATGCACAGGACTCAGCTTATGGCGAAAAATTCTTATCTCAAAAATCTGTAACAGAACAACAATAATGTTAATAATAAATAATAAGAAAGAGTCAATCTGCTCAACAATAGTAAAAAATATACTGGTTTTTGTATTCATAACAATGTTTACATATCTAACTGTACTATGCTAATAACATGTAAAAGGACTTTTCGTCCACCCTGTGTATGAAGCTAGACTATGTTATCCCTTTTATTTGGCTTCTTTACATAGACACAGTAAATGTTTTTATATAATTATGGATTATGCATTTTGTGTTATTTTCCAAGAACCATAAATTAACAAATTATATCACTAATTACTTTGACATATGTATTAATGCACTTGGGGAAACCATTGCAAACTTTTTTAATTTCACTAGTTTCTAATTAGAAAAACAGCTAGTACTACTGTGTAAAATTGTTCAAAATATGAATGTTCTTTAAAAAACGTATAATATATATTATATAGTAATTTAATTTTGATCAGCTGCCTTGTAAAAGAGTCTTTACAATAAAAGGAAAATTTTTGTATTAAAATTTAATTTGTAATTTCTTTTTAAGGCATTTTCTCTGACTAAGCATTTGTATATGAGATCCTTCATAATAAAAATCTGGCTTCAGAAATTGCCGTGTTTCTATTTATGCATATATTCTTGGATAAAACCTTTGTGTCTAATTTTTGTGTTTATGTATTTTAGTCCATGAGCAGTCGGAATTCTCGAACTGATGACTATGATAATGAGTCATTGTTGCCTTTAAATCTTAGTCCTGAATTAACAATTAAAGGTAATTTTACATGCTGTAATGCGTAAAGATATTTAATTTTGATATGATAAGAATGAATTTATTTTGGGAAGTTATTTTAAAAAATGCAACATAAAATATTTATAATAAAACTTCAATAGAAATTGCATGCCTTTTACAAGGTTCTCTTGCACCTGGAAAATCTAGAGAACCTGGAATTGTCAGGGAACATCTTCCTAACTTCTGTTCTGAATAGCTAAATTTCATGTGAAACACCGAAGTCGAATTCAAAGTTTTGTTTGCAATTTGTTATAGAATTTTGTCGGGAAAGTTGGGGAATATTTTTGTTCTCCAGTGTGAGTGGGAACCGTATTTGTACTTCTATTCATTCCATATTCATTTACTTAATTTCTTTATATCAATCTTAAACATGTACATATTCTATGCCATCATATGACAGAGAGGAAATGTGTGTTTGAATCCCACTGGTGCCAAGATCTTGCCATTTTTTCTACCAATCTGTGTTCTAGAGTTTAATTCCTGAGGCAGCAGAAGTTCAGATCCCTTATAAATCTTAGTTCTGACACAGCATAATCTTAGACTACCTCTTACCATGACGGTTTTGCATGAAAAACAAATAATATATGTACAATATTTATTGTAAACATTTTTAATTGTATAGTAAATTATTTTTCATTTTTAATGTATAAGTACAGGTTTGTTGTAATTCTTACGTTGTAGGAAATCCGAGCATTAGGCATTATGCTGTTCTTAATGACAAAAGGCATATTTTAACCAAAGATACAGAAAATCATATTACTCTTTGGGATGTTCTCAAGGTAAAAATTATTAGTGATTGTTTTTTCTGCCACCAAAATATGTTTATAAAAAACTTCCACAGTTGTTTAGTTAATTTTTATTTTATGTTTAAATATTAGGCATCAAAAGTTGATGACTTGGGCATTATTGATTTTGAAGAAGAAATAAAAAAGAAATTTAAATTAGTATATGTGCCGAATTGGTTTTCTGTTGATCTGAAGACTGGTGTAAGTATTATATGTATGTGTGTGCTACGTTGTGAAAAAACTAAATGTTTATTGTGAAAAATAAATTTAAGCAAATATAATTTGCCTGTGTGTTGTAGTTTTTGTTAACTTACTTTTAAGAAAGAAGGTTGCCAGATGAAATATACAATGTCAACCTATATATTGGCTATTTCAAAACTTTGAAAGAAAAAAGCAGCCTTTGTGTGCAAAGTATCTCTTATGGTCTTTAAAATTAATCTTTTGTAACTATGATTGTACTTTGTATTTCTAAGTATCATTGCTATTGTAATGAAAATTGATTCCTTATATTGGGATGTAAGATATTGTTACCCTTCGCAGGGATAACACAATTGCCAAATATTGGTCAACACACAAAGCCACCGGGGCGAGATTTTTGTGAGTTTTTTGTTGGGGAATTTATTATACACTAATTTTTGCTACCCACCTTTAAGTAGCTCAAACTAGAGCTTTTATATATATTTGAAGAAAAAGAGGCTCCGTCCTCATCCTGGATTCGAATCAGAGTCCCTGCATTTGTATCTTGTCCAACTAGATGAACAAGGACAAAAACAAACGCATTTTTCTCCGCATATTAAGATATAAGATATTATTACCCTTCACAGGGATAACACAATTGCCAAATATGGTCAACACAAGAAAGCCTCCGGGGCGAGAATTTTGTGAGTTTTCGTGGGGGAATTTATTATACTATAATTTTTGCCACCCACGTATTAATTAGCTCAAACTAGAGCTTATGTAATTTTGGAGAAAAAGAGACGCTTTCCCCATCCTGGATTCGAACCAGGGTCCCCGCGTTGAGCCCGCGGTGTCTTGACCTACTAGACGAATGAGAACAAGAACAAACGCATTTTTCTCCGTATATTAGGATGTAAGATATTATTACCCTTCACAGGGATAACACAATTGCCAAATAATGGTCAACACAGAAAAGCCTCCGGGGCGAGATTTTTGTGAGTTTTTCGTGGGGGAATTTATTATACAATAATTTTTGCCACCCACGTTTAAGTAGCT
>QLNU02015360.1:9451383-9464543 GCA_006491805.2 Dysdera silvatica | reverse complement strand
GATTCTCCAGACTATTTGGTAAGTTGTCAAGGACCACCAATGTTCCATGGATTACACTTTGAGAAGCATTAATCTAGGGAATACTAGTTTACAGGGTGATTATAATTAAAGTTCAACTTTCAAAAAGCTGTAGAAAAAAGAACCACTGCTCAAAATGAACTGAATATACTCGAAGGAGGAGGAAATGGTATGGAATTAGAAAAAAAATAGTTCTAAATTTTAGCAATAGATGGCGCTTTAAGCTTCATAATATAAATGGGTTCGGCTACAAGTGACATTTGAATCGCAATACGATAGCTATGGCGTGCGTTACATGTTAAACCAACTGTACTTTTCAATGTGCATGACTGTATCGTTTTCTTTTTTTTTCACTGAAAAAAAGACATCCAATTCATTCAACAAGTATGGCACTGTTAGTGGAAAGCCCATCCACCGCGACAAGGTCTTACCACATCGGATAGGAAAAATCTGTTTTTAATTTTCCTGAGGCCAAAATCAGCATAAAAAGCAACAAAGAAATCGGTTTTTAATTATCGGCAGACTTGCACGAGACATGTTCAATATGCTGTCCACCGTTTTCTCCCACAAGTTGAAACCGATAAACAGCATGTTCCACAACAGATCGGACTGTCTCAGAGGTCACGTTGTGAATGTGTTGCGCAATGCGTGCCTTCAATTCAGCTAAGTTTGCAATCGGACTACTGAACACAACACTTTTTAGGTAACCCCACATCCAGAAGTCACAAGGATTAAGATCAGGCGATCTTGATGCCCAGACTGTTGGAAAATGATGGCTGATAATTCTATCATTTTCAAAATGCCTCTTCAGCAGCTGCTTCACTGGCTTTGCAATGTGCGGAGGAATGCCATCTTGCATAAAAATGCTACCTGCACATGCATGCTGTTGAAGTGTTGGAATGATGTAGTTGCGCAAAAGACTCTCATAGCGTTTACCATTGACGGTACAGGTAACAGGACCCGCACGACCCATCTCCTCGAAAAAAAATGGCCCTACGATAAACAATGGTGTCAACCCGCACCACACAGTTACCTTTGCAGAATGAAGAGGTATTGGTTCATGTGAGAACAGGTTTTCCATTACCTATATTCTGCAATTCTGAGTATTGACATGTCCTTGGAGATGGAAATGGGCTTCGTCGATCCACGAAATGTTCCATGGCCATTCATTGTCCAATTCCATGTGAGCAAGAAATTCTAGAGCAAAAGTGTGTCTTACTGGCGGGTCAGCAGGAAGCAAATCCTGAACATGGGTAATTTTGTATGGATAGCAATACAGGATGTTTCGTACAATTTTATGCACCGTGTTCACAGGTATGTCCAAAGTTCGGGAAATTCCCCGTGCACTGCACGTTCGCACACCGCTGCTCGTCTTTTCCTGGAATGCTGTGAGCACATCTTCTACTGATGTTGAAGCAATTGGTTTCTTCCCTCTGCCAGATTTCACTTCAAAAGAACCTGTCTCTTCGAATTTCTTAATCATTTTCTCCAGATCCTTAGTAGACATCGGACTACAACCTTGTTTCATACCCTTTACTGTCCTGAACTTCGTTAGAGCTACTGGCGCACTGTCACCGTTCTTATAAAAGAGCTTCACAAGCAGAGCGCGATCCTTCATTGAGAGAGTCATGACAAGCTTCTCAGACGCTATATGAGGAAAACGCCATGTACCCCATGTTTTTATAACAAATGCAATGTGTCGTGCGCATGACACGTCTTTTATTTTGCATATTACGACGCTTAAAGTGCCGTCTATTTCTAGAATTTGGAACCATTTCTTTTTCTTATGCCATACTATTTCCCCCTTCTTTGAATATATCCAGTTCAAATTTCAGGTCATTCTGAGCAGTGATTCTTTTTTTTACAGCTTTTTGAAAGTTGAACTTTAATTATAATCACCCTGTATATATATTTATTATATTTTATCAAATTTCTATGTTTATGAAAAACTAAGAAATTTTTGACAAAATGACGCATAAGGTGTCTCTGTATTTTATGCAGACTTCAAAAACAAAAAGTTAAATTATGCTGCAGATTATTTTCAAATACCAAAATCAGTGTCACAAACTGGCAGAAAAATTTCTGCTACTGGGTTGGTGTTACTCAAAGTTTTGATCTAAAAAGTTGTCTAACATACGATGACTCCATAAAATGATGTAAACATGATACATCAGTTGTGGTATTAGATAATGGTACATTGGGAAAAAGAATTACTAGTTTGCCATTTTTTAATAATTTGAGTTCCAGTAAATTAGACGATATCTCTAATTTTGTGTATGTCAACAATCCAGAGGGAAATACATGGATTTATTTTAGATGAGAATGTGTTAAAAATATGGATTTTTTACATTAAAGCTCTAGTTGGAGCTTAAATGTGAGTGTCTGAAATTACTATCTGTAATAATTCCCCACAAAAAATTGAAAAAAAAATGCTCTAGTGGCTATGTGTATTGACCATTTGGCAATTGTGTTAACCCTATGTAGGTAGTATCTTACAAAAACCTTATATATGGAGAAAGGAAACGTCGTTCCTGTGCCTCGATGGCCTAGCAGTTAAGGCACTCCAGATATAATATAACATAACATAGGGACCCTAGTTTGACTCTAGGCTGGAGTGATGTCTCCTTTTTATCCTGTATATTAAAACTCTAAGCTCAAACGTGGTTGTCAGGAATTACTGTCTAACATGGATTTTACTAAAACAGATTATATATATATACAGGATGCACCAAAGGTTCATAAAAACTTCTAAAAAATTATAAGAAAAAAAAAGGAAAAAGTAATGATAAAGAAGTGTGGTTTGCACGAAAGGATTTCTGGGGAAATTGGATTTTTTTTTAGTAGCAAAAAAAAATTTAAGAAATCACCTGTAGGTGGTGCTGACAGGCAAGATATTCAGCATAAGTATGCAAATTAGGCTTGCAATAAAACACATGGATACACATGGAATTTTTATTTGATTCCAGCAGTACTGCATAATTGGAGAATGTTATTACCAGATCAATCATTGCTGGTGAAGCTCTTCTACCTAAACGATGAATCAGAAACTACTGTGTTGTGAAAATTTCACACGGTGAAACATCTGAAGACTGGAAATTACTCCATGTCATGTGCTGAGATATTGAAGCTTGTTAAATGATTTGAAGAAACAGGCTGTTTGGAAGATGTCCATGAAATAGAAAACCCTCATTTGTGGAAGGCCGCGTCACTGCTGTGGAAACCGTTGTAGAAAGTATGGCAGTGAAATCGTTCACAGGGAGTGGCAGTGCTCATGAAATTGGAAAGATTAGATGTACCTAAGTCATCAATTCGACGTATCCTACACAAGTTATTGCGTAAGTATCTCTACAAATTGCAGTAACTGCACCGATTATTATTGTCAAATGCAGTTACAAGTGAATCACTTGACAACTGGGCTCTGGCAAAAGTGGGACAATAACCTCAGTTGTTGTTTCATGTGTTCTGGATGAATGAGATCCATTTTGCATTACACGGAAATGTCAACATTCATAACACTCGTATGTAGGCAATGTCATATCCTCATCGGTACATGATGGGGATTGCATTCACCCTATGTGACAGTTTGGAGTGGTTTCACATCGTCTTCCATTATCGGGCCTTCCTTCAAAGAGCATTGTGTGATATCTGGCTGAAAAATGTGCACGGTGGCTGCTGAGCATTATCACCCTCTTTTGCTTGAATAAGTTATAGCCACATTGCCTGAAAGAAGTGTGTTATCTGCAGATAGCTTCATGAAGGATAGTACACCACCCCACTATGCCAATCCAGTGAAAAGATCCATTTTGGATACATTTGGCAAAGCCAGAATTATCAGTCAAGGTTAGATGGCCCCTGTGGTCACCCAACCTCACTCTAGTTAATTTCTGGCTATGGGGGTATTTAATATCGCTTGTGTACCATTCCTCCCCTTCCACATTGCCCAAACTCCAAGATGCCATTCTTCTGGCCATCTTTGATATGCATCCTGACATGCTCTATGTAGCTATCACGGTCGTTGGGAGTTGCCTTAGTTCTGTCATAGAATGTTCTGGAGGTTATATTAAACAATTACTGTAATAACAAATAGATCGAATACACAGTTGTCCTGTTGAGTTGTCAGTGCCACGTAGTGGGTGTTTTTGTTTTGTTTGTTTTTTTCTCTACTAAAGAAAATTCTATTTTCCTAGAAGCCCTTTCATGCAAACTGTACTTTATCAGTATTTGTTCCTTTTCTAATTTTTTAAAAGTTTTTATGAACTTTTAGCGCACCCTGTATATAATAATTTAAGTATTTAATTTTTGGTATGTTTTTAGCCATATGCTTATAATGATCGTATTTGGATAACAGCTTTGACACCCACGTTTTAGCTCAAACTAGAGGCTTTTTTTTTTTGTAAAGAGAGACATCGTCCTAGCCCGTAATTGAACTGGAGACCCTCCTTATGCACCGGAGTACCTTGACCTGTTTGGCAACCGGGACATGAGAATAATGCTCCTTTTTGTGCATATATAGTAATTTTGTAAGATATTGTTTTCCTGTTAACAATAATTGTCAATAGATCGACACATGAAGTCACTGGGCATGTTTTTGTAATTTGTTTTGTTAGGATTAAGATGGATAACAGTTTTGACAAAACAGTTCTTTACAAAAAAAAAGTGTAATTTGAGCTAAAACATATGTATCAAAACTGTTAACCAACTTAATCCCCACAAAAAAAGTGCAAAAGCATGCCCTGCTGTCTTCATGTGTTGACCTATTTATTGGCAGTTATGTTAACCCTGGGAAGGATAATATCTTACAAATGATAATGTTTACAAGAGTCAGTCAAAAAGTTAGTTGCACTCCTCCATAAAAATCTCGGTAAAAGATGTTTCGTAAAAGCTTTGTGGCATCACTGCATACATTTATCTGTGGTAATAGCTTCGGTGTGTCAGATTTAGTTTGCTTATTAATCAGTCATAAACATACTTTGACAGCTGCAAGTGATGTCCAAACGAAAAGTGTGTGCAGTGATTTTTTTTTAATGAGCAAACTGATGCCACTGCACTGAAATCTATCCCCCAGGTAAATTTTCAAAAGACATTGTGCTTCTCACCCTTGCTGTTCTTGAGCCATAAAAATACAACCAACCATTGTGCTCTTGCATGACGATGCAAGATCCCATGTGGTGACCCTAATGAGGGACGTTCTGATGGTGTTTTAAATAAGAAATGTGGAACCACCTTCTTTATTTATAGCCCAGATCTTGCACAATGTGACTTCCACATCTTTGGTCCTATGAAACAAGAACTTATGAAGCGATGATATCACTTAGATGAGGAAGTGAAATTTGCAATCCAACAATGATTATTCCTCATGTTGGACAGTAATTTTTTGCACAAGATATAGAAAAACTTGTACCATGCCTCAGCAAATGTTTAGATAAAGGAGGAGATTGCATTGAAAAGTAGCTTTTGTATAGTTGTTTTATGTGAGTGAAACATCGTTCTAACTTTTTGACAAACCTATAATTAATCATTGATGCCTAATTTTGAAATGGGTCATTCCCCCCCCACGCCCAATGGTTTTAACGTGAATGTATTTGCTTTTAGTATAAAAGTGTGTAATTCCCCTATTTTTTATATGTATTTAATCAAGACAGGGCTCATTCTTCAAAGATTAATCTACGACTGTTGTTTTGGGAAATGTATAAATTATCCGTTGTTTTCTGTTTTATTTTCAATCCTGCTTCTTTATTCTAAATTTGTTTGAAGGCAACTTTTCATTAGAAGAAATTTAATGTGGCAAAACCAACATTAACACTATACGTGCCAAATTTTAGTCATATTTCTGGGTTAAAAATTATTCATGTTCATATTATGAATATTTTAGAGTTGAAATGCCTCCTGTTAGTGAAATTTTTAACTTTTCTTTTTCCTCTATTCCCTCATCATCTGAAATCTGTATATTCAGATTTCTCCACTTCTGTCAATCCTTCATCCTACAGACCCTTGGGAAAAGGTAAATTTTAATTATGTTCACTCCCAAACCTTCCATTTTTCTTATTTAGGTAGTTGTGGTCCAGTGATTATGTATACCACTGTTGAGCTTACTTGGTTAGGTTGTGCTGAGCTTGACTCCCAGTAAGCTTAGTTTTGTATAAATGTGTAGTGATTTGGATGTCATGTTAAGCTGCCAGTCACATCTCGGATAGTAGCATATTTAGGATGTAAAATATCCAAATCATATAGCTATTTAGGTCACATTTATTAAAGCCATTTTCTTACTCATTTTATTAGTATTATATGTTTGTATTTTAATTTTTGTGCATAATACTTCCTTATAATTACATATGCACCACAGATGCTGGTAATGATAATGAGGCAAATGACGAAAAGCAAAGGCCTGGAAACCTGTACTTTAGTGTTCCTAAACACACTCCCATTATATTTAGGTAAGAGATAAATTTTTATCAAATTTATATGAAAAAAAACTATTGAGACCTCAGTTCCCCTTTCTTTCAACTTTGATATCAGTTAATCATCTATAGCAGGGTTGTCCAACCTTCTTAGGCAGTGGTCCACTTAAAAAAAATTCACAGATCTGGTGAGCCAGCAAGGTACGTAAAAAAAAACCCTCCACTTCTACTAAAAGCCTCCCTTCAGAGTTTCTTCCAGTTATTTATTTGTTCACTTGCGATATGGAAGGGGGTCACCCATGCTGTCCCCATGGTTTTTCCTTTTTTTTATTTTTTTAGAATTTTTTTTATTCCAAGCAGCTATTGGCAGGCCATATGTTGGACAACCCTGATCTATAGTTGTATACTTGTAAATGCCCATACGATGAATTTGGATAAAGCTTATAGGAATATTTATAAAGAACAAATTTATATTTTTTAACGTAATTTGTTCATTTGTAAAATTAAATTTGTTCTGACTACTAAAATTATTAAACTTGCATATTCCTTTATGATGTTACCTCAATTGATGTGTTGCATTAGTATTTGGCTTCCTTTGGGCTTGAGTAAGAAATAAAATAGAGAGAATGCAAAAAAAATAATAGTTGATGTTTTAATAGCTTGATGTGAACTTACATTTGAGACCCCTGGGAACATTTTCGTATTCTATCATTTCACAGACTAGCTAAATATCATATTTCAATTTTAGCATATATGAGGATACATTGCAATTTATATAGTAATTATTATATCACAGTGGTGAACTGATTGATATCCATCTAGATTTGATTACTAATTCTTACCTGCTAACAATTGCATGTATCATCATATAGATTCTATCAATCTGGGAGTTTGAAACTTTTTGCCACTTTTCCTCAGAAGTGTTAATATTAATAATATAGATATAGCTTTAAAAAAAAACTAAAAATTTTTTGTTGACTAATTGATGATTGTGTTTATTTTTCCTTTATTCAATGGTTTTTTTTTCCTTTCTCTTACACTATTCGGATTATATTATATGATCCTACCAATGACCTTTACTGTATTTATTTTGTGTTTGATGCAGCCTAATATCACAGAATGTGCTAGATAAATAATAATAAAAAAGGCAGAGATTCGTCAAGCTGGCTTTTTTATTGGCTTTTTCTCAATGTCCTACCAAGCCACTAATATAGTGCTAATTTTCAGTATCTGTAAATGTATAAATGTGTGTCAGAGTTTTGAGCATTTCAAGCAGATAAAAGAAATGTTTGCCTACCTTGCATATTTGTTTTTTGTGATCATTGCTTACTCATATGTTCTTAATACAACAATCAATAAGCAATTTTTATTTAACAAGAGATGTGCATAAAAATTAAAAGTGCCTGTTCAAGCATTCTGAGAACTTTTATCTTTTTTCATCGAAGTGTAGAATATGTGCTTTACCATAGAAATTCTAATAATTCCATACTCTGATTCACTTTTCATCACAAATACTGAAGAAGACAATTATACAAGCCTCTAGCGGGAGGAGGCAACCGCAGGATGAGCACCTCTGCTCCGCCTTCTGCACATATGTATGGACTTCGCAAAAATTCCTATCAGTGTTTCCATCCAATAATATTTACTTTGCTAGAAAACATCTGGTGAGAGGAGAAAGTAGCTTCTCCCATGTAATTGGGAGCAAGGGCTTTAAAGTAGAGGCAAGTATACCCTTTTAAGGCAGGGACTGTTTAATTAAGCATGGAAAATGAAAAAGGAGAATTGATGGAGGCATTTATGAACTGTGAATTATGGTGGTAGTGGACTGTTTTAAAGAAGTATAGATAGATTTTAGTATTTTAAAGGAGTATAGTATACTGTTTTAGAGGAAGTAGCCATCGACAGTTTTCGCTTGACTACTGACAAAGTAACTCCCCGTGCAAACTCATAAACATGACAGGAGAAGCTCCTCCTCCTTCTCCTCCCTCTATCTAGTGGCTAGATGCTAGTAGATTTAGCTAATTTATAGCCTGTTTTGGCATTACTAGTACCTAAGACGTGACGAGCTTGCATTTACGAAGTCCATACACATGCACAGAATGTGGAGTAGGATTGCTCATCCTGGAGTCGCCTCCTCCCGCTAGAGGCTTTTGACAATTTTTACTGTAAGGATATTGATTCTTTTTATACAGTGTCAACCAAAAGGTCCTTATAAACTTTAAAAATTCATATAATAAAAGAGGGAAAATTATTGTATTGGAATATGGTTTGCATCATAAATGTTATCTGGATGTGGTGTTTGTTTGGTTTTTTTAATGCAAAAAGAAATTAGTTCAAAGATCACCAATAGGTGCGTGTGGCACTGACACTAGCTCATCTGCTAGAAGTATGCTAGTAAAGGTGTTATAGAAGAGTTGAGTATTTTGTGGGTTTTTCATCCTATTCATTAATAAACTTTGTGCAATGAGCAAGTTTCTGCAAAATTATTAACTTTGCCACAAATAAGCTTTGTTAGTGAAATTGTATCGCACCACATCCATTTCATTGTTTTCAAGTGTCTAAAGCGACGTCTATTGGTGATATTGAAACTAAAAAATGTTATTGTGTTAAACATTATCTCGATCAGCGGTTCTTTAACTTTCCTAGACAGCGGACCCCCTTCAGAGTTCACTCACCCTCGCAGACCCCCAAGAATTAACTCAAAGTTTAAAGCCCAGAATTTGCATCATACATATTTATTTCTAGTGTTTCATCACTAATTTTCACCATTTAAGGAAAGAATTTTTCGTCCCCTCATAATTTATTCTTAGCATTACAGAGTAAGTGCTTTTATCTCAGTATTTTTCCGAACCTTTGTGGAACACGAAGAGGGTCTTGCGGACCACAGTTAAAGAACCGCTGATCTAGATGGGGTTTTTTGTTTCCCCATGCAAAGAGCACTTCAATGAGATGGTTTTTCCTTTTTTTTATGAATTTCTAAAGTTTATACGAACTTTTGGTTGCCCCTGTACTTTCTGTTATCTGTATGGATCTCATTTCTCAACAAAAATTATGTGAATGAAAGACAACAATTATAATTTCTTGTACAATTGAATAATTATGTACTTTAGGTCATTCAAAGAAATTAGCTTCAATAACCAAATTCGGAATAACTCAAGTTGTGCAAAAAATTTCAGCTTGAGTATTGGGTAGCATAATAGCCCAATATGAAAAACTCAGATTGTATTGACAAAGTTGGAGGACATGTTGAATAATTTTAACATATAATTGCTGGTTAGATGTAATGTTTAGGCTATCCAATATTATATCTGTGTTAATTTTTGGGCTTTTATTTAAAAGTTGTTTAAAAGTATTCAAGAACTTTATAAACATCCTTTATTCATCGAATTTGTCAATTTCACATATTTTTATTAAAATTTAAGTCTGAATGCACTCATAAACTAATGATGTTTATACGTCAATTTAATTTAATCAATTCATGATCCCACAATGCACTTCTTAGATGTAAAACCACAAATTATTCAACCCCCCTCCCTCCCCAGTTAAGTCCTTACTTGTGCATAATCTTATTTTAATAAATGTGACCTACGATTGCTTAGTGCTAACATATGTTCATCTGTTATTTTCCCTCCCACTGTAGTCCAGGGTTTGGTTGGTTCCCTTGACAATAGAAGTTCCAATTCTTCAAAAACTGTTGGTCCCTGTGCAGCATGACCTTAGTTGTCCTTGTGTTGTAAAACACAAATGAATGAATGAAATAGGTATATTACTTTCTAGCTACTATTCATTATTTGCTGAATAATTAGATTGTTCTTTTCTAGTGAAGTGGGTGGACGAACATTGCTCAGATTATTACTTGGTGATGCTGGAAGAGAAACTGAAGATTTACTCTTACATGAAACAGTGCCACCTTGGGTTACTGATGTTGTTGTATCAGTAAGTTTATAAATGTACCTTTCCTCTATTTAAACAGGCCCTTCAGTGGTAACATGTTCGCCTAGCATGCAGTTATCGCGGGTTCGACGCCCAACCGTGTCAAAAAGAATGCTTACCAACTACTCACTGTAGTCCGGGAATTGGTGCCCTAATGCTTAAGAATTTAATATTTTCTTAGAAAACTGTAGGCCCCAGTGCAGCATAGCCCTTGTGCTGTAAAACTCTGTAGAGTTTGTATGGGTATTGGAAAACCTGGAAAGTCCTTGAAATTCATTTTTTGGTATTTCAGGCCTGGAGAAATCTTAGAAAATATGCTGCTGTGGAATTCCCTACTTTCTTTTCCTTTTTTCTCCAATGCCTTTTTAATTTTTGTTTTACTGTTTAGGGAACTTTTGGCTGGCAAGATACCAATATCTCCAGTCCCCTAAAAATTGTCAAATTTCCAATAAATCTCTCCCTTCTAGCAGTTCTATTTTTAGCCAAATCCTAGTTTTTACTTGTAATCAGTTTGAAGTTTTTCAAGGCTACAGTTTGTGTGGCGGGTGTGCAGGCAGCCAGTGGTATTGGCAAACTCGCTATTTTCCTTCCTTTTCAGCTACTTTTCAGGAAGAGTTGAAAGTTCATATCGAAGATTGCCATTTTGTTTTGACTGTTTTACTTTTTCGCTAATGAATATTTTTGCAAAATATATTTCATTTTTCATTCATTTTCCTCTTTATATAGCTTTAGTGAAGGATTTTTTTTTGTTGTTATTGGTTTTGCATAGAGGGAGATATACAAAAACTAAACTATTGACACCAGTGATGTGGTCATAAAAAAAAGTGTCCTTGTGGGAGTTTCATTTATTTACTATATTTTATATACATCACATGTTAATATGCAATCTTTAAAAAGGCCTTGACTTCACCGCTGATTAGCACTGTGTATATATCATAATCCATTTTCAATTCACTGCTAGATGGATCTCTCCAGTCCTCCAATTTCATCATAATTTTTTTTTTTTTTTATCTTGTCCTCCTGTTATGCATGTATATAAGGGATTAAACTACCAATATGTTTTTGTAGATGGTTTTTAGACTGTAATTTGCATTTAAAAATTCTCATCACCTTCCCTTCTAAATGGCATAAAGCAGGGATGGGACAGCTGTGCCAAAATGACATTGCTGGGCATATTCGCCAAACTTAACGATTTCTGTAAAATTGCTCCAGACTGCGTCAAAACGTCAACTTTTCCAGAGCGCGGAAATTCAGTTTCGCCTTTGTCAAAATTATATTTAGCCTTTGTATTTTGTAGTGCTAAATTTAGGCACCAAAATTTCACGAAAATTACATTTCCAGTTTCCTTTGCATTTAAAGTAACTTGCTATCTGTGTGACTGAACACTGGAATCTCCAGACAGCATTGGCGCCAGGAACAAGGGGGTGCGGTCTCACTCCTCTCCTCCCCCCCTCTGGCTTTTTAGTTTTATTGTGGCCCACCTGTTCCATTTGCTAATAATATAGGAAACATTTGCCCCCCCCCGGGGGAAATTCCTGAGGGCACTGTTGCTGGACAGGGTGGGTAAAAACAAAGAACATTGAGGGGAATAAGAAGGTAAACTATCCTAGGGATAATGTAAAACTAGCAATCGCACTCCGTCCACAGCCTATGGCAACTTCGTTTTGCAAAAAAGCCATCTCGTTCATGTAGGGGTGGCATAGAGCTTTACTCTTCTTTTGACTATCGGTTGCCTATTTTGATATTCTTGGATTAGAGGTGGCTGTAAATTAGTGATTTGGTGTTGATGCATCACACTGTTTACTGTAATACTCTGGTGAACATTAAACCTAGAGAAATTTGGTATAAATGGTACCTAGACAAGTTGCCCTTGTGTAATAATTAGACAAAATTACTCTTGGTAACGTAGTGTGCTCTGATATAAAGTAATCAGAACATTTTGAAGCAGTTTTCTGAGGTTAATACTTTATGTATATTAATTTTTTTTTCTAGAAAAGTATGCCTCGTTTTAACAAAATACCATTCTACCTACTACCACATGCCTCATCTGGTGTTAAGCCTTTAAGAAAGTGAGTAAAAAACAATATTACAGATTTATAAAAAAAGCCATTTACTGCATCCCAGTGATTATATACAGGCTCAACCGAAAGTCCTAATAAACTTTAAAAATTCATAGAAAAGGGAAAAATCATCACATTGAAGTCTGTGGTTTATGCGATAAATATTATCTGGGTATAGATTTTTTTTAACACAGTCAAAAGTTTTAGTTCCAAGGTCGCTGATATGTGGCGCCGGCAGTAACACATTCAATAGAACGATGCAAATAAAACTTTTATGACACATAAGTGCTTGGTAGGTTCATCTCATTCAATTCATTAACAAACTCAGTGTAAAGAGCAAGTTTCTGCAGAAATGTTAACTTTGCCAGAATTAGCTTTATTCGTGAAATTGTATCACACAGCATCTATTTCAT
Source organism: Dysdera silvatica (assembly GCA_006491805.2). Classification (NCBI taxonomy): domain Eukaryota; kingdom Metazoa; phylum Arthropoda; class Arachnida; order Araneae; family Dysderidae; genus Dysdera; species Dysdera silvatica. The sequence continues at coordinate 9,451,721 of QLNU02015360.1, read as the reverse complement.
TGTTTTCAAATGTCTAAAGCGCTGCCTATTGGTGACTTTTGAACTAAAATTTCTTACGTAAAAAAAACTACATCCAGACAATATTTATTTTTGCAAATCCCACTTCAGTGCAATGGATTTTATTTTTTTTATGAACTTAGAAAGTTTATATAAACTTTTGGTTGACCCTATATGCCTAATTCATACCAGCTCTGTCTATGTTCAATTCCCAGTAAGCATGATTGTGTATAAATGCATCATGGTTTAGAGATCAACTTAAATCTTCCATCCTGTCCAGATAATCTGTAGTGTAATTCTGAGATGTAAAATATATACAATTTACTTTGAATAGACAAAAG
>QLNU02015360.1:9420878-9450383 GCA_006491805.2 Dysdera silvatica | reverse complement strand
CTTGAAACTTATTTTGATTGCGAAAATTTTAGTGTATTGTGTGTTGTTTACTGTAACTAGCAACTGGAAATCGATTAAGATTTTTTCTAAAAACCTGGAAAAGTAAGGGAGGTTTGAAATAGTATTTGAGTAGACACCCTGTTAAAAGTGCATTCTGTAAATTTTACCACTATGGAAGGGACTCCACATTCACCTGACACAAATCCTGTAAAGCATCTTTGTGGCATTTCGGAAAGGTCCATTCTAGCTTTGGATTAGAATCAATGAAATTACAGACAGTGATGCATCAGTATGAGAGACAAGATCTATGGAACACTTGTAAACTTGATGCTTTGACATATCACTGTTCTTATCTTGTTGAATAATAGGCTTACTTGTTACTAGGTAAATATTCCACCATTCCTGTACATTTGGTGTAAGTCATTATGGCTTTAATGATTTATATTTTATTTTAAATATAAATAAAAAAGCTATTCAGCATAAGATACATATACAGGGTGGTTAGTGAAGTCCTTATACACGCAGATAACTGTCGAACGGAGAGAGCTATATGTACGAACGTGATGTATAGGTATAGTAAAGTGACTATGCACTTCAAGATGAGACTGCGTGCAGCGCCCCTAGCGGAATAATTGAGAACTCAGAGTTGCTATCTCGAAAACTGTTCAAGATAGACGAAAACGGTTAATTATAAAGTTGTTAAACACCAGCTAGTTAGTACGAAATGACTTTTTTTCACCACCTTAATAGGGCAAAATTCGTCATTTAAGTGGTTTTAAAGGTATCCGTCCAGCAACGCCATTGTTGGTCAAAATTCCGATTTAACGTCAATCATTAACTTCAATTTTCAAAATTCATGTTAACTTCAATCATTCATTCTTGTAATTCCATAAAACTTCATTCATTATATAAGTGCAGATGGCACGTTACGTACTATATGCAGTATGGTGGAAAAAAAATTGATGTTATTAATTTCTATAATATTGGTAATACCCGCAATTTATGACGAATATTACTTGAATAAATACAACGTTGAATTTGCGTTAAGTTTTAATACATCATTAAACCCTTTCCACTCTTCACTGGAGGGTCATCATAAGAATGTAACAAGACTTTGTGAAGTTATAAAATGGAAAACAATTTTAGAAATGAAAAAATTATTAAATGATATCAAATATAAATAATAACTTGTGTTGCCACTTTGTGAAAACAAAATAATGGGGAAAATTAAATGTTTTAAAGTTATTATTTGCTCATTCATAGAATGTACTTCCATGCTCCACTTAGTTGTACTGGTGTTTCGAGGTTGCATATTGTGGGTGTTCTTTGGTAGATTCCTATTGCTTCCATTAGCCTTAGGGAGTGTTCATTCTTAGCGTTTGTTGCCAAAATTTCTGTTTCTTCAAAATTTGGTTCGGCTTCGTTGTTGAATACATAGTGTGTAAGTCCTGTTTCGTTTTGTCCGAGCCTTAGGTTTACTTGATGTTCTTTTAAGCGGATTTTAAGTGGTCTTTTTGTGCTGCCTATGTAGGATGATTGGAATTCGTGTGATTTGTTGAACAATGGGATGGAGTAAATGCCTGATTTTTCTTCTATTGTGATTGGGTCCCTGTCTTTTCTGATGTTGTTAATTAAGTTGCGGTGGGGTTTAAATCCATTTTTAGTTTTTGATTGTAAGTTCTTTGGTTAGTGGTGCAAAGATTGATGGATAAAATGGGATTGCACCAATGTATTTGGTAGTTGTTTTTGACTTTTGTACGGAGGTGGTATCTTTTTTTAAAAAGTTTTTTTACTTTATGGTATACACTGTTGATTATTCTGGTAGGATATTGTAATTCTATGGCTTTTTTGTAAATTAATGCTATTTCAATGTCTCTCTTTGTCACGTCATTGCATAATGCAAAGGCTCTCGTGAAATGCGAGAAAAGTATGGCTGTTTTGTGGGACGTTGATTTGTATGAAGAAAAATCACTGAAACTTACAGGTTCAGTTGTTTTGTGATATATCCCTATTATTAGATCGTCTGTGTCTTTTTGTAAAGATAGATCTAAGAAAGGCAAACTATTGAAATGATTTTCATCTTCATTGGTGAATTTTATGGCTGGGTGAATACTGTTGAAAATTTGTTGAATTTCTTCTATGTTGGTTGTTGAGCTGTTGTAGATTACTAAAAAGTCATCAACGTAGTGAATGGCTTGTACGTGTGGAGTTAGTGTGGAGATGGCTGCTTTTTCAACTGTTAGTACTATGAATTCTGCTAGAGAGTCAGAAATTGATGAGCCCATTGCGACACCTTTTTCTTGTTTGTAAATTTTCTGTTGAATTGGAAGACATTGTTTTTTAAGACTGATTTTGGCCAACAATGGAGTTGCTAGACCGATACCTTTAAACCTCTTAAATCACGAATTTTGCCCTATTAAGGTGGTGAAAACAAAATTGTTTCGTACTAACTAGCTGGTGCTTAACAACTTTGTAATTGACTTTTTGCCCTTATCTTGAATAGTTTTCGAGATAGCAGCTCTAAGTTCTGAATTTTTCCGCTAGGGACGCTGTACGCAGTCTGATCTTGTAGCGCATAGTCACTTTACTATACATACATCACGTTCATACATATAGCTATCTCCGTTCGACAGTTATCTGCATGTATAAGGACTTTACTAACCACCCTGTATAAAATAACGTATCAGATAAATTTTTGTTCCCAGAAGTTTAATACACTCACATTTCTTAATTTTCTTATGAAATGTTTTCTGGAAAATTTACATAAGCTTATGTAAATGATGTCTGTTACTCTTGAAATTTTAATCGCATTTTTTATTCCTAGAGAGAAACTATCAGCTAGCGATATGTTACAAGTTCGTAAAGTCATAGAACATGTTTATGAAAAAATTATGGGTGCAGGGTCAGACGCAGGATCTCAAACAGCTAGCCAGTCCGGGGGATCTGCAGGACAAGATAAAACAGAATCTGAAAGAGATGATGAGCGTTCATCAATTGCTGAAGAAAAAGTTGAACTTTTATGCCAAGATCAGGTTTGTGATCGATTATATAACTAGCAGAGTGGATGTAAAGTTGATTTATTTCAGAGGGTCCATATCATGAACAGATTATTGCAAAAAATTGAAATTTAGAATATACAGTATAGTCTAAAAGAAACTTCTGCTACTTAGGAGGTTCTAGCAATCACAGTATCTTAAGAACTGAGGTGAAATTTGAGTAGACTTTAAAAAATATGAGCTCCAGATGTATACAAATAAAAAAAATTTGTGGTTACAGTTATAGAGTGCACGAAGTTTGGAAATTTCCAGTGGCAACACTTACACATATATATATATATGCCGGTTCTCAACAGAACTCCAAATTTGAAACAGCCTGTACAGTGGTCATTCCCTATGAGGGTGACACGATGAGTCCTGCCTTAAGTGCAGGACTTTGTTGTAGTGTCTGACGTTTGTAACCCTTTGATTATGAATTTTTTTTTTGAATTCCCAATTTTTAATTTTTTTGTAATTTTTATTTATTTTTTTAATTTTTTCCCAGTAGGAATAAATATTTCTTCCATATATTTTTCTTTCCAGTAGGAATTTTAAAAATCTTAGTGGGACACACATGTCCTGTAAGGAGTCAAAGGGTTAAACTGTAAGTCCAGTTTGCCAACACGTCTAGCCAGCATTGTGAGCTTAAAGCTGATTCCTCTATTTCTTTCACTATACTATATATGTATGTGATAACAAACTTCCATCTTGCAGTGGATTGAAAATGATTGATGTTGATGTATATAATAGACCACTGAAGACCTAGGAAACATTGTCAAACTAGATGGGTGGATGAATTAAGAAAACAAGTTGGGAGGGTATAGAAGCGAATTGCTCAGAATAGACTCATGTGGAAAGCATTTGAAGAGACCTTCATATTACAGTGAGTAGATAATGGTTGAATATGATAATGATGATATATATATACACACTCATTGACCAAAAAAAAAAAACACCGAGATAGAAATTTTGAATTGCTGCAAAATTTGGTATGTGGGTCTATCTCAGACAGATAAGTAAATGATTTGAATTGTGGTAAGTTTTGGCACTTGGCTTTGCCACCAGAGGTCACAATAATGCTCCCTCCATTCCTCTGTAAAAAGGTTCTTCAGAGGAGCTAGATTTATGTAGTATGTTTCTTTTTCGATTATTGATTATTGGTTGAGAGGTCATTGACTACTGGACATGCCTCTACAATGAAGTCAGACATATTGTCCAGTTAACAAACTTTGAAAGGGGGGTGGACATTGTGAAGAATTGCCCGCCATATAAGCCATTTTGACCTAGGTGTTGAGAGCATTGGTTAAGTAAAGGCCACTTACACATGGCGAACAGGCTCCAGAAGACCCAGACAGACCACCAGTGGAGATAATCATTTGATCTGCTGATAAGTACAAACACCTCCAACAGTTTTGTTGTCCATCATCCAGAGACAGGTTCCCACCTTGTTTTGCGCAGAATGACCATTGCTGTCCTTGCGCCATAAAACTACAACCAACCAGCCAACTGGAGACAGGTGGCACCTTCATTACAGATTCCTGCCTTCCAGGCACTGAGCAGGAGGATGTTTTGGTATCACGGTACCCATCTGCCATTAACAGCTAATCACCTTCGTTTACAGTGATGTCGTGAATGAGAATCCTGGATTGCTATGGACTGTGTGGAACCATAACATCTGCAGTGATGAATCCATATTCTCTTTGGGCTCTGACAATGGTCATCAGGGACCACAGAGCTCTGATTTTTCCTATTATTCCAATTATTTCACCACCCCTCCTATTTTTCCTGGGTTTTATTTTTGGGGGGGGTCCTATTTTTCTGTTGCTCCACCCTTTTCTCCCATGATCCTGTCCCCAACAGCCATCACTTTTTCTTCCCAAAGATTGGTAATTGCACTGCCTCGAGAGAGTACAATAATCTCTTAAGTTGTAATGTATGAGTCAAAGAGCTCTAATTTGAGCCATGGAATATGGATACTGAAAAATTTAATTTCATTAATTTCCCCACAAATGTCTGCTTTTAAAATGCACAAGATCTAAATTTAAAAATTCATGTTTTCCACATTTTCAGAGTAAACAACTCCCTAGTAGTGGGTCTTTGAACTATTTTTCCCCCTTGTGAATTTCTCTTTCTCATCTAAGACGTATATATTCTAAATTTCACACTTTACAATCAACCATTTGTGCTACAGACCCTAAGGAATAGACGTACTTTATTAACCTTCTGTGTTTAAATAATTATTATTTATAGTTTATTTTAGCCTGAATTTTTTAAAAAATATAAAATAGAATAAAGTGTCATACTTAAGAAATTCAGAATGATAATTAAATGCAATTGTGAAGCAAATATTTTTGTCCAGGTATAATACTTTAAAATGTATGAGAAGGATACAACTATTTTAAAACTAATAAGTAAACAATTTGTAATGATAGTTATTGCAGAAAAATTCCTAGTGCTACTTTTAGTTAGATAGTCTACTTTTTCCTGTACCAAAGGTATAAACAAAATAGATTATTAGAAATACTATACAAAACAGATCAGTAGGAAGAAAGGTATAAACAAGGTAGAGATTAAAACCCTAGGTATTGAAGACTAGGGTTCTTATTATTCTACGGGTATTTCTAACCAAGTTGATGTAAGAGCATGTGTCAATTGACACAGATACTAGAAAAGACTTTTTGCTATGAACAGCCTGTTTCAAGCTCATAGTATATACAGTAGTGGACAAAATTGTGGAAACCTTTTGAAAAAAGTTTATTTTAGAGGTTTGATGGCTAATAACACCACTTTTTTTTGTACCAATACTATAAAATTATATATCATTAGAAAGGTAATTTAATAAAGATTGTAATGCAATAACATTTGTTCAATTATCTGTATTCTATCAAAAGTTATAGCCAAATAACCAGAAAAAAGAAGCACAGCTTGCTTACATTTATATGAAGTAGCTTTCCTTCATTTGAATGTGGCCAATGAGCATGAGTGTTTACAGAGCCAATCAGGTGTCATCTTGTTTTGGCAATGAGCCAATCATGTTTTCTCTTGTTTTGGCAATGAGCCAACAGGTTACAGGACATTTATCAGTGTGTTCTGTAATTGCTATCAAGTTGGTTGTTTTTTTTTTGTGCTCTTTGATTTAGTGTGCTTGTAAAACGTAATAAAATTAAAGAAATGGCGCAAAGAGTTGACTGGTCACCTAGGAAGCGATGTAAAATAGTAATATTAAGTGAACAAGGCTACAGTTATGAAGAAATTAGAAGAAATATTGGGGGAAACTTAACTAAAGGTGGCATTTCTAAATTTTTGAAGAAGTATAAGGAGACTCAGTCATTACAAAACCAGACTGGTAAAGGCAGAAAAAGGTGCACAACAGCAAGTGATGATAGAAGAATTAAAAGACAGTGCCTAGGTGACAGGAAAAAATCATCTCTGTGTATACAAGGTGAAATGGCGCAATGCAATGTGAAGTTAAGTGCAAGGACTGTTCGGCGCAGACTGCATGAATGTGGTCTAAATGCAAGAATTCCACGAAAAAAGCCATTTTTGTCTGTCAAACAGAGGTTGAAAAGATTAAACTGGGCTAAAACCCATGTTAACTGGACAACGGAACAATGGGACAGTGTAATTTGGAGTGATGAGACCAAAATCTCACTGTTTGGTAGTGATGGCGTAAAATACGTATGGAGAAGAATTGGAGAAGATTTCCATCCTGAGTGCATTACACCTACCGTGAAACACCCAGTTAGTGTTATGATTTGGGGTTGTATAACATCAAGAGGTGTGGGCAGAATTTGCGTGATCAATGGGAATATAAATGCCCAAAGATACATAAATGAAATACTTGAGCCCAAGCTGCAGCCTTCTGCATGTGATCTTTTCCAAGATAATGAAGCATTTATATTTCAACAGGATTCAGCTCCATGTCATGTTGCTCGTGTGTGCAAAAAATGGTTTCAAGATCATCATATTCAACTGCTGGAATGGCCTGGAAATAGCCCAGACCTTAACCCCATCGAAAATCTATGGAGCCGGCTAAAGAAGCTTGTTAGTCGGAAGCAACCCAGCAATAAAACACAATTAACAGAAGCAATAATTCAATCTTGGTTTCATATTATAACAGCTGCAGAACTAAAGAACTTGGTTCACTCCATGGGAAAGCGTTGTAAGGCCGTAATTAAGGCTAAAGGTTACCCAACTAAGTATTAACTGGTATGGTGAACATTTTTGTATATCTCATTTTTTCTATGTATATCACCTTTCTTCTTTATGAATGCTGTTCTATTAAAATACGATTCATAAATGTTATTGCATTACAATCTTGATTAAATTACCTTTCCAATGATATATAATTTTATAGTATTGGTACAAAAAAAAGTGGTGTTATTAGCCATCAAACCTCTAAAATAATCTTTTTTCAAAGGGTTTCCACAATTTTGTCCACTACTGTATATGGTCCATTGAGTTAAGATTTGGAGATTATGGGAGCCAATGTAGCACTTGGAAGTCATTGTCATGCTCCGTAAACTACTGTGTAATAATTTGAGCCTTACTGTATAAAGCAGCGATTTTCAAACCGTTTGAACCCACGACTCCCTTCACCTCTCATAAATTGCTGATGGCTCCCAAATATACAAAATAGTAGGCCTACAAATCACATATTAGAAACATTACCATATATAAACGTGTTTTCATAGACAATTTTGTACTTAGCATTCCAATTAACTCAGTTTTCTAATTGATTTTTTAAAGGATCTTAAATTTGCAATAAGACCTTTTTGTTCATATAAAAGTTTTTCCACAAACCATTGTGATTTTAGGAAACTGCAACAGAAACACTGCACATGGCAGTCCAAGGTGTCTACTTTAAACTTTGGAATGCAGTTCTATTTGGTTGTGAATTTACGTATTTAAAAAAAAAAAAATCAGAATGGATGATACTGTCTTTTTCTGCATTTCTTAAAATTAAATATTTTAAAACCCCATCATATCTTGTGGATGGTTTTAATTTTTAATAAAGTATTTATTCTTTATTTAATTTACATAAATATAAAAGTGATTCAGAGTTTTTAGGAAAATTTTCCTGTATCTAAAAAATATGGAACACACCTTAGTATGAAGAAGCACCCAGTGGTTATAAATACTTCCTTCATGACTACTGGGCTGAATTTGACTTCCAATAACAATGATTGACAATTACTGAATATAGTAGTATATAGTAGTAATAATTGAATGTTCACTTTAATCCATCAGTGCAATTCCACATGATTCATGCCACAGTCTTTGGATGTAAAATATACAAGTACTTTATAGTATAAATAAATTTATAAGCTCCTAATAAATTCACTTTTTACAAATGACAACAAAATTTTATAACCTTTAGGTTAGATGTGTGTTTAAAGAAAATTGCAGCATATTGCAGCTTTTCATTAAATATGCCTTATTGCAGTGGTTTCCAACCTTTTTGAAGCCGCAAACCACTTTTATAGTAGCCAAGTATTCCATGGCCCCCTTTTAGTAGCCAAGTATTCCGTGGGGCCCCCTTTTAGTAACCAAAAGTGACCCACAGCCACCACATTTGCATAATAAAAGCATTTTTAACAGAGTAAAGAAAACACATTAAATATAAAAATATATTAATTATATATATTAATTTATATTATAGATATAAAGTTAACAACCATTAGTAGAATATTGCAATGTGTGTAGCCATGTTGAAATATAAAAGCGTTGGGACCATTTGGTATGAAATTCCTTATAAAAATAATTGCAACTAAAAATAGTTGTGGCGACCCCCCCAGAAATCTGTTTGCGAACTCCTTGATGGCCACTATCCCCAGGTTGGGAACCACTGCCTTAGAGCTAGATATTACCTTACTATAACTACTTTTAAAATTCCTATCATTGAATCCTATATCAGTGACTATACTGATGAGAAAACAAAAAAGCTTCAAAAATGTTGTGAACGTAAAAGAACCTTATAGTTTGGAATGTATTAAAACTAACGAAAAATCGTAAAGTGCAGTGTATAAAAACTTTAAAGGCTAAAGTTTAGATGTAGAAAATAAATTAATAACAGAAAGCTGTCTGAAAATCATTTAGAAATCTTCAATCATTTATAATGATTAAAACTGCTAATGAAGAGGGACAAAGTAATTATATTGGGCCTTTCAAACATTTTAATTGTTCATATTTTATCTTTGCTAATGTTCTGTTTTAATTTTATCTTTGCTAATGTTCTGTTTTAATTTTATCTTTGCTAATGTTCTGTTGTAAGCAATGCTTGTATAAATATCTGTTTATGGCTTTAATTTTTCCTTTTACCTTTTCAGGTACTGGATCCAAACATGGATTTAAGAACAGTACGTCATTTTATATGGAAAAGTGTCGGTGACCTTGTTTTATACTATAGACCTGTAAAATGAATTGTGTTTTGATAAAATCCCTCATACAGCACCTAGAAATATATCAATTTATCACATGTATTTTATAAAGATATTTTGATTGTACAGATAATTTAGTTTATGTTAAACTTTCCAAGTAATTTGAATATCTGAAATGAGCTACCAATGTATATATTTGTCACATAAATTAAATATTTTTTTTATTTGTATAATTTATGTATTTGAGATGAAATTTGAGCAATGTTATTGGCATTATTTCATAAAATGCTTTCTTTTTTAACTATTCTTTTTGTTAGCAAGCAATTCCACATTTTATGGTGTGTGCTGTGTTCAAATTACCAATTATATGTTTAACAAATATATAATTTCCAATAATTAATGCTTGCAAAAATGTAGGTGTGTATGTTATATACCCTAGTATCTGAAATTAAGCACCCCCATATAAAATGCAACAAAAGATACTTGTAAATAAAATAGACTGAAGTGAAAACTACATATGTAGTATGGTATGTTATTTCGGAACAAAAAAGTACAAGTACATTGAAACACATTTGAAATATGTAATTGAATGGAAAAAAAAATATGTAACGAATAACAGGATTCGTATGTACATGGAATTATCAAGGAATTTGAAATCATCCTTAAATGTTAGAAGAAAAAAAAGATTTTAGTCAAACCTGAAAAAGTTGGCGGAAAGTCTTCTTAGCTACTGTTTTCATTAGCTAAATCTCCAAGGAACATGAAAGCATTCTTCCCTCCCACAACTGAAAGTTCAGTTGAATTTACACAGAAAAATCACTGCCCATTGATAAGGGAGTTTTGCTGGAAAAATTGGGGGAACTCTTTTCTCCAACGTGAGTGGAAACCCTTAATAAGCATGAGTAAATAAAATGGTACCTATACCATAGGTGCCAATCCTTCCGATTTTTTATCGATCTACCAGTCGGAAAATGATTTCTTTCAATTTTCGTAGATTTCTTCTAAAATCCCCCAGTGTTTTTTAAAATACTGATTTTTTTTAAAAAAATTAAATACCTATTTTTCTTGATGCATGTTTATTTAAATTTTTGCGCATATGTGCATATTTAATAATAAATATGCATCTTTCGGACACCTGTATTTCTGAATTGTCTAATTATATATAAAAAAGGATTTTTATTTTTTTTCTTAATAGTTAATTTTATATAAATTGCACATTGAATATGTAAAGAGAGTTACTTGAAAGTAGTAATTCCCCTAAAAGAAAGTGTGAGAGTCGATTCCAAAATAAAAAGTTATTCTGCCCATATCTAGAGGTTGCAGTCAATCCATTGGAAAAGGAAAAAGTTATGAAATTATATGTTATTGTTTAATATAGGACTTCATTAAAGCCAAATTAATCAAGACCTAAAGTTATCCTGTGATATCTTTCATCTTTGCCATTATATAGTTTTCAGTATTTTGAAACACCTATATAAAGAAACTAACAACTGAACTATAGATATTTTGCAACTTTGCAGATTACCTGCCTTCCTATATTCATACTGTTCACCTAACAAATCACTGAAATGTCATTTTCGTGAGATTATAGATTGGATTTTCCTTTTCACTTTCAAAATAAACATTTAAAACTTGGCTTGTATTTTTACATGTGAGATGCCTATATGTATCATGATGTACCTTCTAATTAAATTGACAGCATGTTAACTTTTGTGTACAAGAACAATTTTGAATAGTTTTTCTGCCACTCCAGTAGTTTATTTGTTAATTTTACGTAGCTTAAAGAAGTAAAAATAAATCATGTATGATAAATTGCAATAAATACATTCAAGTTATGTTGTAAATAACGAACTACAATTCTATGTATAGGTATGTATGATATATGCTCCTTGGAGTTGCATTTTTTGAAATTTCACAAATAAAAGTATCGAATATTAAAAGAATTGTGTTGAATTTGTTCTATGCATTATGTTTTATCAGTGTTTTCTTTTTACTTCTTGCATGTATAAAAAGTCCTAACTACATAAGATTCGTGAGGCTCAAGTCAATGTATTGAGTGAGGCACTGTATTTGGAAGTTCTTCAAACCTAACTATTTGAGGGGAGGAGAGGGAATACAAATTAAAAAAAAAAGTAAATGAGCTATGTTTAAATATTGTTCAAACTGCATTGTCTTCCAAAAGTTAAACATATGGCAATGAATCTAACATTCTTTTTTTGATTGACTGCAATTTTCTTAAGGTAGTCAATAGTGTTCTTTAATCATGGGTATAATAGTACAGTTAAGGAAAATATATTCGTATAAATAACGCAACTTCACATTGACATTTCATCCTTCAATCATGTGATCCAATGCATCAAAGGGTAATAACTACCATTCTTGCAAAAGTGCAATTTTCAGCTTTTGGTTGCGGGGGTGGGGGGGATAAATGAACAGAGACGGCTCTCAGGAATACTTTAGGAGTTACATTAAGATCCGTTCCAGGTCATCCTTTGGCAACAAGATCCTCTGATAACCAGTACATAGCATTATTAAATGAAATTGCCAAGCAACCGCACCAGCCCTCCAAGCAATGCTTACTGTAGTAATTTGAAAGTCAATATCTGCTGATGCTGTGTGTCAAAAAACTATGCCCAAGCACAACGAGTTTGTATCCCTTTGTACTTTAAGGCCAAAGGAGAACAATTAAAGCACTGTTGTCAGCACACGACTTGGACAGAAATGCAGTGGTCCAATGTATTCTTCACAGATGAGTCATGATTTTCCCTAGGATCAAATGATAAATGTGACCGTAGATATACAATGGCCTCATCTTGTTTAGCACAAAATGATCTGTGCTGTCCTTGCACCATAAAAATCCAATCAACCAAGAGTAAGAAACATGCAACTAGCCAAATAACATAGTTGAACACCATGCCTTTATTCATGTTGAAAATTTCGCACCACTCTGGAATCCACAGAACTCGCAAACAACTGCTGAATATAAAAAATGCACAGTATATTGTGAAATTCTGTTGGTTCCAGGCCATGTCGGAATTTCCAGCAATCAGCAGGCTGACGCTGCCAAAGCAGCAAACGCAGGACCTGATAAAATAACTATTCCATTTCCGGACTTTAACACCCATATCTTGTCTTATCTATACAGAAAATGGCAGCTGAAATAGGATGAGCAAGTTTTTAACAAACTTCACCACATTCAAACACATACTGAGGTGTGGCAGTCTAGCTATAGTAGTGACAGTTGCAAAGAGGTCACTCTGGCTAGACTTCGCATCGGGCATACACGCTTCTCCCATCACCATCTTTCGGAAGGGCGAAGATGCCCCAATGCATGCTACATGTGGTGAACCATTAGATGTTTTGCATGTTTTATCTACTTGCCCTCAATTTTAATCAGCATTGTTCATTAATTTTTAACAAAAATAATTTTACCCTTCGTGACATTTTATGCGATTCTTTTAACCATTAACTTTTTGTCTAATGTTGGCTTTTCCCACCTCATATGATTTCTTTATATAGTTTCCTTTCATACATTTTTTAAATTACTTTCAATGAGTTTTTACCATTTTATTTTTAATTTACTCTCATTCTAAAGCCGTGTGTATGACCTCACCTCGTTTGGCACAGAATGACCCTTGCGCCACAAAAATGCAACCAACCAAACTTGTTAAGTCTGAAATCCGTACGATCAAGTCTTACGTTTTAAAACAGAGGTTGTCAACCTGTGCTCCGCGAAACCTTCCCCAAGTGCTCCGCGTACTCCAGTTCTCAAAAATTACAAAAAAACGCAGAATTTGCTGCTAAAAATAGTTGAAAAAGGCCAGATTCATAAAATATCCCCGATGGTTGCTGAATCTAAAATTTTCCAGCTAAAGGAAGGTCAAACTCGCTAGATCGGCAACCTTGCGCACATTCACGTGACCACTTGATTTTAGATATAGTCTGTACCGCTTATATGGTCTGTTTTTTAAAGTCCCGTCTAACTCAATAGGGGACTGTGTGTTAAGCAACACCGCCTATATAGTAATGTTATTTTTCTCAGTATCTGATATATGGTCGGTTTCTTTTCGAAGTCAACCGATCGCTAAAAGCGTTTATCTGATGTCTGATCTTCCAACTAAAAATAGGCTTGATGATAAACTGTGCATAAATTGGGAAGGGTCGCCGCCAAAGCCGTCGCTGTAATCCCAGACAGGTATTAACGTCAAAGGAATTGATAGCCAGTAGGCTAAGGGGTGTTATGGCAGTAGGAGGAATTTTCGATCCATACAGGCGTACAGAGACGCACAGCTCGCACTGGTCTTATCATTTAACGTCAATCGAACCATCCACGATCAATCCACCTCGAGGAGTGGTTGAAATAGATGGATGGCACGGAAGGACATCCCGGACTGGCCGATACTCCTACAGGAGTCCATCGTACACCGTTAAGTGGGTGCAGTGGCAAAGACCAGGCACGAACCAGCCCCGCAACCAGGACTCACGAAACGCCATCCTTCCAATCCAGTCCGTCCAGCCAGTGTTCCACCCGCCGGCGGTAAAAGCTTGCCCTAAGCGATCGATGTCGTACGCAAACGGAGACGGCGGCCTAACAATCCGAAACGGAACAAAATTCGTCCGCACGACCCCAGAAAAGAAAACCAATCCGCGAGAAAGGGCGGAGCCTGGTCTTAGAATAGCACAGACAGACAGCAATCAACCGCAGTCCAGCGTCCCAGACACGAGCCGGGACTAAGACCCGCCAGACCCAAACCAAAGGAAAAAGATATCCGCTCGCCACCAGAGCTTAGATCGAACTCCGGAAACAGGCTTGAAAACAAAAAATATAGAATGTGACCACAGGGAGGCGTTACACCAACGCCCGCCCCCCCGCCCCATTGATGTTTTTTCACATGTGGAAAGCAAAAGAGAAAATCTTGTGTTTAAGTTCTTTCGTGCTCGACCAAAAAGAACTTGCTATTTTTCCAATTTGTCTTCCAAAATAAAGAAATTTATCATTTGCAGAAAAAAGAATTGACCGAAATTTTAAAAAATCCAATCCTTCAAGAGCAGCACCTTTCGCAAAAGCTCATTCGATATCCCGAACGACTTTGAACAATATCTTTTAGCAGCAAAATCATGTTCCTCAGATGTTAATGTCATCGATCAGAAAAGAAAATGTCAGCGTCTATCACCTTATGAAAATGTGGAAAAAGCTCTTCTCACTTTGATGAAATATGCAAGATCGCAAAATATTCCAATATCCTGGATTGTTTTGAAGGAAAAGTCTTTGGAAATTACTACTGAAGTTGGCGAGTCAAACTTCATCGCTAGCAATGGCTGGCTACAAAGATTCAATTCACGGCATAATCTGTCTTTTAAAAAAACTGTGTTGGGAAGCTGCTGATTTCTACGATAATGTCTTAAAAGAATGGAAAGATTCAGTGTTGCGTCATATTATCAATAGATATGAACCTGTCGATGTTTACAACGTTGATGAATGTAAACTGTTTTATCGTGTCTTGCCGGACAAAACCCTCTGTTTCAAGAATGAAAAATGTGTAGATGGTAAGAAAGGTAAAGAGCGGTTAACCGTGCTCTTATGTGCAAATATGATTGGGTCAGAGAATTTGAATCCCGTAGTGTAATTGGAAATTTTCTGAAGGCTCGTTGCTTTAAAATTGTAAATCTTTGCCTGTCGTCTATGACGCAAATAAAAAATGCATGGATGACGACAGACATATGGGATAAAACTTTTAGGCGGTGGGATCGAAAATTTTCAGAACAAAATAGGAAAGTTGCAGTGGTTACAGACAACTATACTGCTTACTACACTATTGATGGCTTGAAATCAATTGAACTGGTTTTCTTGCCTCCAAACAGTATATGTGTATCACAGCCTTTGGACCAAGACATAATCCGAAACTTCAAGATCAACTATCGAAAGCTTCTTGTAAAAAACATAAACTCTGCAATTGACCGAAAAGATAAATTTCAAGTGTCTGTGTTAAATGCAATCTTTCACGTTGACCGAAGTTGGAGTATGGTGTCGCAGAAAATTATTGCAAACAGCTTCTGACATGCTGGATTTATAAGTCTTCCATAAGCCGAAGAATTATCTGACGACAAGAATGGAGATTTCCCCATTACCTGAACTTGCACAAAGCCTGCGGAATCGTGGTTGTGCAATAACTGATGAATGTTGTATGACACCATCGACGACGACGTTACTACTAACAGTTAAGCTTCCGTATCGGAAGTTGTATCCGAACTGTTAAATTTGAACACTGACGGAAGCAACGATGAGAATGACAGTAATGAATGTGAAGTTAAATCAGTAACGTCAACAGAAGCGCTCAAAGCCATGAAGGTTCTCAGGGTTTTTTTTACTAATTCCGAAGCAGCAGATAAACATTTCAAGACTGGTCGAGACTTAGAGAAAGTTGTGTTAACACTTGATACAAAAAGGCGGCAATCCTGTATATTGGATTATTTTAAATAAGTGCACGGAATATGGATTTACTGGTGAGCTAAAAGATTTTAATAAAAAAATTTTGTGCGCAACTTTATTATAAAGTTTAATTTCTTGGTGAAATATATATTTTCCCGCATATATATGGTCACCCTGCTTATATTGTCATATTTTCACGGACCGCTGGACCGACCATATAACAGATATAGACTGTATCTATATGGGTAATACATTGTGGATTTAAAATATGTGCTTTGAATTTGCACTCAAATGTTTTGCTTTACTTGGTTTTTTGTTACTGTATTTCGTCTATGTTTATGTAATTAAGTAAATTCCCCATTTCTCTGAAATTTTTGAGAAATATCGCAGTTCGAATAAAATAAAACTTTACGTTTTACATGCCCAAATGCTTTAAAATACTTTCCATTGGTAATACTACTATCATTGGGTTAATACCTACATTGGTGAAAATACCGTCGCCCTTGTGAAAAAAGTATTTAAAAAAAAAAAGCATGTAATAAAATATATACATAATTGATGTTTTCAGTGAACGATATTTAAAATTCAATTTTTTAATGACTTTAATTGGGAAAATTAAGTATAGATTAAAATTAAAGCAATTTAAAATTCGAAAACAAATTTGTGTTTTTTCTGTTATACAATAAAATTGAGACTAATAACTTGAAACATATGATTAGATAAAATCAGTGAAAATATACATACGTGCCTTTGACATAAGGGAAACGATAGTGCTCCGCGAATAATTTGTCTCTTGGAAAGTGCTTCGTAACGCAAAAATTTGAGAACCGCTGTTCTAAACCCACACACACAATCTAAGGTAGGACTAATAAGCTTAACACGACCGAAGAATTATACGTTTACGTACAAGCCTATTGACTTCAAAGATCATGGCTATGTCCACAATGAAGTGCTGATTTATAAGGCAATTTAATTTGCGGCGCAAATACAGTAAAAATCATGTGACGCCAGGACCTACAGTTTTACGAGGACTCCGAAACTCTACGGCCAAGCTAACCAGATCCCAGGCTAGGGTGGGCAAGAAAAGACTGGCGTCCTACAGTACAATCGAAAGTCAAACTCCGGTTAATGAAACGATAGGTGAATGCCTTGTCACTACGTAGAGCAGTGAACGTGCATTTTTTCAAGGAATCCGAACCTCACAAGGCACTGGGAATCAACCCATGGACTGCAGTGAGCAGTTCGTTCGGTAAGTGTTGTTCCGTTATAAGTCGAAGACGGATTAATGATACGTTATATAAACGCATTATACAACGCATTATAAACGCATTTAAATTACCTTCTAAATAATGAATAACACAAATTTCAAATAACAAATAATGAACGAATATGAATTTGAATTAAATTAGATATAATGAGTATAATGATATTGGAGAACTCATTACCAAGCTCATTAATTTGTACATATTTGGCTTGACAATAACAAGGCTCCGAAATGTAGATATCGAATTATCTTTAAAATTCCTGGAATCCAAATTTAGAGAGGTTTTACCCTTCACATCACTACTAAAGGAACAATGGTTTTAGCTCATTTTACAAGTTTTCATTATAAACGAAAGTCAATTCTTTTAGTTCATGTTTCCTTGTTTTCGCTTGAGTAAAACATTAATTTCGACATATAATGCTATTCTTTATCGGAATTTCGAAAACATATTTTGTAACTATTAAATTACTTTCTCACTTCCGTTTTTTTTTTTGCAAAAATTCGGATGAAAGCTTTAAGATTTTATTTCACTCATCCATTAGTCTCACAATAGCTGCTAATACCTACGTTATACCAGGCGAGAATTTAAGGGGCGGGGGGTGGCGATCTCCCCCCCCTCCTTTGAGTGCAAATTTAACATTGAAAAGATACAAGGTAAAGGTCCAATGAGGTATCATTTCCAAAAATCAAGTCATTAATCGCCCCCCCCTTGAATGACCTCTAAATCCGCCCCTGCGTTATACATTTGTGAAGTAATATAATATCGTTGTTTACGAAATTTGGTGTAAATTAAGCAGAAATGCCTTTATTTTAAGAAAATTTTATGCATGTATGAAAGGGATCCTATAATGCACGTTAAAAGGGTTTGTCATGTTTCATTGAAAAGATCGTGTAAACACATTTCGGGCACTGTTCCGTGTTTTTAGCCAAGATAACAAAAATACGGGGATTGAATTTCCAGCTTTCTTAGAAACGGCCTCTATCCAAATAATGGAAAATGCAAGGAATTTAATATCAAGAAGCAAACTTTAAACAAATGACGCAACTACGTTTTAAAATTGCAAACGCACTTTTTAATTATATGCATATACAATGGAACTTACTAAAGTGACCACCTTCGGAAATTGACCACCTGGATAAAGTGACCACGTTTTATGAGAGAGAGAGAGAGAGAGAACTGGCAGGGACTTAGTCAATGACTTTACAGGATCGGGACGGTGTCTCTTTTTCTCCTAAACAAAAATAGCTCTAATTTGAGTTTTTTATTTATAAGTTACGTGTGTGTTGAAAATTATTGTGAAATAAATTCCTCCACGAAAACCTCCCCACGCTGGCTTTGTGTATTGACCATTGTGTTAGCCCTGAGAAGGGTAATAATACTTCATACTAACTTTACCGCTTTGTTTAACTTTTTTTCACCATCGCAGGTTTAGAAATGGCAATACATTTGATTGCATTGACGTGTTTAGAAGGTAGCTTGATATTTGCTGATATGCCGAAATTGTGTAAGTTGAAAGGGTTTATCGTGTCAGATGCGGACGAATAGATAATGCCCTCCACATCCTCCTATTCAATTGCTAAGACCACAAACCGCACACAACCATGGACTAGTCTCAATATAAGAAATTTCATAACACATAATGACATTAAACAACAATATCAATCAACGTTTATTGGCGTAGTGATACCAACGCCGATGGTATGGCGTGATTAGATGGTGAAACGTTCGAAAGAAAATAAATATTTCTGCCTTCGGTGGGACCTGAACCCACGACCTTCCACTTGCCGGGCGGAGGCTCTACCCACTGAGCTACGAAGGACAATATATAATCTCTTTACGAACGTATATATACTGTTGCCAGTTATTTCGCAGAATGGTGTAGTACATGGACTACTATTTAAACCAAATTGCAAAGAGACTGGTATTAAATTGATCGAAATGCACGTTGCAGCATATGTATTTATTTTATATAAATCGAACACTACGCAGATTAAATTAAACAACAATATAAATCAACGTTTATTGGCGTAGTTATACGTGCTGGTATCAGTTTACATAGTGTATCGTTAATCCGTCTTCGACTCCCAACAGAACAACTGCTCACTGTATGTAGTCCAGGGGTTGATTCTCAATGCCTTAAGAGGTCCGGTTTCCTTGGGAAAATGTAGCTTCATTGCTCTATATAGTGTTAAAGCATTCACCTATAGTTGCATCAATGGGAGTTTGACTCTGGATGGTACCGTAGAACGCCAGTCTTTTCTTGCCCACCGTAGCCTGGGATCTGGTTCCTTTGGCCGTGGAGGTTCAGAGTCCTCGTAAAATTGTAGGTCCTGGCGTAACATGATCTTTACTGTCCTTGCGCCGCAAAATAAATTGCCTTATAAATCAGCACTTCATTGTGGACATAGCCATGAACTTTGAAGTCAATAGGCTTGTACGTAAACGTACTATTCTTCGGTCGTGTTAAGCTTATTAGTTATACCTTAGATTCTGTGTGTGTGGATTTAGAACAGCGATTCTCAACTTTTTTTGCGTGACGGAGCACTTTCCAAGAGAAAAAATTTTCTCGGATCACTCTCGTTTTCTTTATGCCAAAGACACGTATGTGCATTTTTGTCTGCTTTTACCCAACCATATATTTCAAGTTATTAGTCGACATTTTATTGCATAACAGTGTGGTATTATTCTATGCAGAAGGTTGTTAATTTACCATCATGATGTGGGCAGCTTCGGTTATGACTCTATTATCTGATAGCAGAATTTATGTATTGATCCGAGATTATCAAAATTCGTTACGTTGTTTAACTGGACTTCGTTTCGTTAACATTTTGCAGCTCTTGCTTATTAGTGAGTAGCATATTATATATTATTTTTGGATTACGTTGAGCAGATTTAAACGCAACATTGCAACACGTTCCACTGAATTGCTTCTGACAAAACATTCGGTTTGTTAATTAGTATCTACGCATAATGTCCTAGTACAAAACACAGATAATGGAGTCGTAGCCGAAGACGTCTACTTCCTCATGGTAAATTAACAACCTTCTGTATAGAAAACTACTACAATAGTAAAAGCACGAATTTGTTTTCGAATTTTAAATTGCTTAAATTTTACTTATGTTTTCCAATTGAAGCCATTAAAAACTTGAACTTTAAATATCGTTTCTCGAAAACATCAATCATGCATATATTTTCGTAACTGCTTTTTTTTTAATGTTTTTATTTTTTCACAAGGCCGACGGTATTTTCACCAATGTGGGTATTAACCCAATGACAGCAGTATTAACGATGGAAGGTATTTTTGAAGCATTTGGGCGCGTAAAACGTCAAGTTTTATTTTATTCGAAATGCTACATTTCTCACAAAATTCAGAGAAATGGGAATTTATTAACTACATAAACGAAAAACGGCAACACAAAACATTTGAGAACAAATTCAAAGCAGATATTTTAAATTCACAATGTCTTACCCATACAGACATCTAAAATTACGTGGTCACGTGAAGGTGTGTTAGGTTGCTGATCTAGCGAAGTTGACCTCCTTTTAGTTGGAAAATATTAGATTCAGCGACCATCGGGGATATTTTACGAATTTGGCTTTTTTCAACTTCTTTAGCGGGTAATTCTGCGTGTTTTTTTTTGTTGTTGTTGTAAATTTTGAGCACTGGAACACGCGGAGCGCCAACTCTTCCGCAAAGCACAGGTTGAGAACCGCTGGTTTAGAACACAAGACTGATCGTATGGATCTTACAAGGAGAGTACACGAAGTGAGAATCGAAAATGTGCTTTATTTTAATTTTATAATAAAGTAAAAACGTTTCAATAAGAAACTAAAAAAACAAAAAAATCACCTAAATCCCCCATTAGGCGGAGTTATAGCTTCATCAAATTTGGCGAGAAAAGGTTATTTTCGCCAAATTTAGCTTGATGCGCTTTTTATTAACAGAAGGAACAGCGAGATATTTTTGAAGCGATGTCGCCAAAAGAGAATTAATAAACTTCATTCGCAATAAAAATATTACTGATTTCGATTTCATAAGAATCTATGCATGTATTTATATAAATATTTAGAATTTTATTATTAGTGGATAGATGTCTCGTTTTAGTTATATAAAAAGCGTTCATTTCGCTTTAAAAAAATAATATACGTACTTGGCTTTATTAAAAATATACCTACTTGGCTTTATTAAAATCATACCTACTTGGCTTTATTAAAAATAAAAAATGTGTGTGAAAATGAACAAAAAAAGCGAAAAACAAATTGGATTTGAGCAATGACTACAATTAACAACCGAGAGATTTTCGCAATTTAACGTGTAATAAGAATTTTTGGAAAAAGTGAAACACCATTGTTTGACATTGAGAAATCTATTTGGTTTGAGAACGGGGTATGTGCTGTTATTCCAAGCATATTTTATGATGTCATTGAACGTTGGAGCTGAAAATTGATTGTGTATTAATGAATGTAATTTTATCTGAAACGGAAATTAATATAGCAAATAAAATTATTGCTTTTGCTGAAACCATTGCCGAATCTAACAATTTCGAGGTCATTGACGATTTTAATTTTGATCTTTATTGTGAAAAACCTATTAATAACAATGAAGATTGTCGATGGTTAGATTTCTTATACGACGAAACAACAATACGCTGCTAATATGGGGAACAGAATTCAAAAGTTAAATACTATTAAAACACAAATGCATGAGAAATTTTTAAAACCCAGGTCCAATAGAGGTCTAGTTCATGAAGTTGATGTACAAATTTGAGCTCTTGATGTTGCGAAAAAAATTTTTTTCAAATTTTATAGCATCTAATAAGTTTTTGGCGTCTTTTAAAAAGAAATTTGGTATAGTTGGACTAAAAATTACCAAACTCGTTATGAAAGTAGAATTACAAAATGACGAACAAATAGAAAATGCAGCCATTGCATTTCCACTTCAAGCCTATGAAAAAATGCAAGATTATTCGCACACTTGTATTTTTAAAAGCGATCAAACAGGCTTTGCTAAAGAATTGACACCATTACGCACTCTTACGCCAAAAGGCGTACAACACATTTACAGTGTTGTTGAGAATAGTAATGCAATTTCGCATTCGTATACCGTACAATCCGTCATCGTAATTTAGAGTGGTACAATCTTAGCAAAATTTTTACTCGTACACCAAGAAAACACAGGTACTTTTGGTCCTCGTGTTCAACAGAAATTATTCAGCCAACCACCAAACGTAGTACTTACATGCACAAAAAGTGGGAAATCCTGCAGAGATATTCATGAATCATTTCTAAAAGAAATAATAAAACCCCAATTAATAGATCAATATGGCGTAATTTTATTAAATTGCTGGACAGGACAGAAAAACGAGGAGGGGGGAAATCAAATTAGGAGATAAATGATCGCTTGAATTATTATGTATACTTGCAAGCATCACTGCATTAATTCAACCTTGCGATGTGTATTTTTTCAGGCAGTGGCAATATTTCACAAAAACTGTCACAAAATATATCGTACTTCATCATTTTAACGACATTAATTTACACGAAAGAAATACCATAACAAAATTACATTCATTAATCATTAATACACAACCAATTATCAGCTCCAACGTTCAGTGACGTGATTAAATATGCTTGGTATAAGAGCACATAACCAGTTCTCAAACCAAACACATTTCGTAATGTCAAACAAGTGTATTTCACTTTTTCCAAAAATTCATGTTACACATTAAATTGTGAAAATCCCTCGTTTATTAGTTGCAGTCATTGTTCAAACCCAATTTGTTTTTGTTTGTTTGTTTTTGCATTTTCTTGTCCATTTTCATACACATTTTTAACTTTTAATAAAGCCAAGTAGGTGTATTTTTATTGAAGCCAAGTGCGTGTATTATTTTTTTTAAAGCGAAATAAACGCTTTTTCCATAACCAAAACGAGACCTCTCTCCACTAATAATAAAATTCTAAATATTTATGCAAATACATGCATAAATTCTTATGAAATCAATAATATTTTTATCTCGAATGAAGGATTGTTTATTAATTCTCTTTTGGCAACATCGCTTCAAAAATATCTCGCCATTCCTGCTGTTAATAAAAAGCGCATCAAGTCAAATTTGACAAAAATAACCTTTTCTCGCCAAATTTGATGAGGCTATAATTCCTCCCCATGGGGGATTTAGGTAAATTTTGTTTTTCGTTTCTTTTTGAAACGTTTGTACTTTATTATAAAACTAAAATGAAGCACACTTTCGATTCTCACTTCGTGTGCTCTCCTTGTTAGAGTTACAAGTTTTCTGTAGAAACTATATAATTCTTAAGAGTGCAATTCAATATGTATGTGTGCTTTGTGGTATACTTTTCTGAGACAGGCATTCTATTTCGCCTGATAATTAAAAACTTTGAGATTTTACCTTTGGGTGTTCTAAATATATTTCAATAACTGAATTTAATGAGTTTTATCACAAAGAGATACACAAATTTTATTCAAATTCTTCAATACGAAAAATCCACAACTTTGTAAAATTTTAAATTTGTAAATGTATAAAGTAAGTAATTTTTATTACAAGTGCTTTTCATCCACAGAGACCATTGTCTTTCTTTGTAATAGATATACTAAACACATATCAGTATTATATAAATAAAAGAGAAGTAACATATACTGGAGATTATATCTACACGTTTAAAAAAATTTTAAAAAAGAAAGGAATTACATAAGAAAACGGAAATATTTCGTTTTGGTTAAGACATAGACAGTAACTTGCAACAATTACTGATGTAAATGTACGACTGACATTGAATTTAATATGTACTATATGAAGTTATTATATTGATTAGGCTTAGTAGACATGAATTAAAAATAGACAATACTCAGAAGGACAAACATTAAGTGATATAATTCTATATATTGATTGTATAGACGTAATTTTATAGACAGGACAAAATATCAAAATATTATAGTAGACAACAAGAACTAACCTCCATATTTGTGAAATCATTTTTCTATATTTTATTTCTATGAACGTTCTCTTTATAATATCAGTAATGAAACACACGTCATCACCTACATGTGATGATGTGTATGACTGCATCACCTGAAAATTTTACTTCCCATATGCAACCGATTTAAAGAAGTGGTAAGTTACTTTACACCCAGGTGACAGGATTTTCAGTAGAACTGTTCAATACCCTAACTTTTGGGGACAACGTCATTTTAATAAATAGAAATTCAAATAGTTGTATTCCAGAGAAGAATAGGTTCCACGCATATTTTACGAAACCTACAACTTATTATCTATAAAACAATAATAAGACTTGCGAAGAGTTTTATATAGAGTCGAGACATGGACACTGACCAATAGAGACAAAGAATTGCTGAGACTATGGGCAAGAAAAGTTCTTTGGAAAATATATGGGGCAACAAAGAGAAACGGTCAACAGAAAATTAGAGAAAAAAAAACCAATGAAACATACCACTTACATAATGATCTAGAGTTTGTGAAAGAAATTGATGAAAGATGAAGCTAAAATAATTAAGAAAATTATGAGAACCAACCCAAAAGAAAAGTGGAAGCCCTAGGAAAATATGGATCTACTGACTGGATGAAGACCTCAGAAAAATAAAAGTAAAAGAGTGGCAAAGGTAAGTTTAAGGCAAGGAATGTGGACTGCGGTCGATGAAAAGGGTCGAGTCCTTTAGAAACTATAGCGTTAGCTCATAATATAATTGCCATTTAACTCATACTCAAAATAAGAGTTAATCAAAGCAATGCAGTCGGCCCCACTTAATCGAGTCACGAATAGCTGAATACCCTACTTATAAAAATAAAGTAGTTAGAACAAAAAAAATTCCTCGTAGAATCAATGTGAAATTTCCCCGCTTTAACGAATAACATTTGCAGCTTATCCTCGAATAAAGGCGACAATCTTAGTGTGAAAATCAGTACCGGAGCAAGGGGGAAAAATGTGCAAAGGATAATTTGTCTTTACAAACGTCTTCACTCCACCCCTAGTTGTGTGAAGGATTGTTGAGGTCCTCCTATTGTGACGTAAGGATTACGGCAGCATAGTCCCCTCTTTTTTCTTAGAATTTGGGAAGGGGTCTTTTCACTTTTGACCAATTAGTCTAACCCAATCATTGGTCGCCAGTCATCGCACTGTCGTGTTATGAAAGACTCTTTTCCGATGGACAGTAAGTTTATGCGATAAGCTGAAAGTTTTAGACGCAATAAAACATAAAGTGACGCATGCGTAGTAAGACAAAATTGCAGAATGATTTCGAACTCTCGGGCACAAGTGAAAGTGTATTCTGGTGCATAAACTTTTTCATTAAAAAGTATATAGGTACGTATAATATTTGCTTGTTTTTTTGTACATATAGCATTATTCTTTCAACATTATTTTATTATGTATGTGGTACATACTGTGTACTATGTAAGACACATTTAAGTATATATGTAGCTGTTTATTTATTTCCCCGGATAACCGAACACCCCGCTTAATCGAGCAATATTTTTTGCCGGAACCGTCACTATACGTTTAAGCGGGGCCGACTATAATTGAAATCATTTAATAAAATATACTTTTGTTTGCACAACAAGCAGAGCTTTGGGTTTCATTAAGAATTAATTGCTTATGGAAAGGGCATGATTCAGTATAATATATTAAATTTATTTCTTTTGCTTCGAAGGAATTTCATATTACAATATATTTGCATATAAACCTATTTCATAAATAGAATTTGAAACCAGTAGATGGCGAAGGCAATATAGAACACATGCAAGATATGAGCAATATATGTTAAAGAATTACCAATGCAGTGGTAGGCTCTTCATCCCGTTATAAATAATGAGTATAACTAGAATTTTATTGTTAATGCATGTGTAAATGAAATGTTAAACGAATGACTGTTTGACTTAGTATTTGTGGACAATTAATGTATAAAATGCAGAAGTCTTGCCGGGTGGCATCTCATACAAAGGATTTTCTTTATATAACTTGAGAACTTATTTCATTTCACGAAAGCACGAACATAGAATGAAACCACAAGCAGATCGATTATCTTCAAACTTGTGAAATTTTAACACTTGTCTCAATTTAAACACATACTAAAGACCAACTATGCTACAGAATATAGGAATTTCACTAATAACCTCTGTCACATTCGAATAAACGAGGTTTATAACCAATACTAAAACAATTTTATATAGATTAACGATTATTTTCAACGATAATTGTTTGGATATCAAACTTCAGTTTTCGCCAACGTTTCAGTCAAGATAATTATAACTTTCACCAGTATTCTATCAACTGACCGATAATCTTATGCAAAACAACTAAAGACAAATCATAGTCTTTAACAGTAATGACTGCATGACTTCAAATATTTGAAATGACAACGTAATTAAAATTCAAACGGCGCCATATTGTGTTTGCGACTGCAAGTATTTCCACTCAATAAAAAAATAGGTATCGATTTAAAAAAGTTAAAAAATAAAAAAAAAGGTCACTAGTGGTTCGAAGATTTTATTAAGCCTCTCACCATCAAGTAATAAATAGTTCACTTACTTCTGATGTACGAAAAACAGTATCAAAGTAACGTCTACACGTATGTGGAAGAAAGCAATAGCGAGGCTATAACAAGACTCTCTTTCCAAAAAGCTCAGTTCTCATTATTAGTACAGTTCACTCTTATCAAAAACCATGTTCTTTTAGGTTTTGAAGTTGCCTAAATCACACAGGAAAGGCTGAGAAAAGCAATTGAATGGACTACAGATTGTGCTTCAATCGTCAATTCTTGTCGATGAAATCAGAGAGCGCCTTCGTCCTCCACTTTACAGGGCCAGGACAGTAGGTAAAAATAGATAACTTAAGCAAGTTTCAGACGTATGATTAAAAATGATATGAAGGAACTTGAATTCGAGAAAAACATTTCATAAAATCTAGATCATAACAAGCATGTGATGAAAAAGAATATTTTAAGCGTTTTCTATATCCTTAGTAACTGCAAACTGCATTTTTATACATTAAGCTCTAAACTGAATAGTCGATTAGAGTTAAACCAAATAGAAGGACAATGAGGTGTTGTAACAAAACTGTTATATTTACACTGATATTTCAATCTTAAGTTGTTATAACAAACTCTTAGTCCCATCATTTCACAACTTGAATTTTATCAGAATAATTTCATTTTTTACAATATGCAAATCCTTAATGACAGATTACTATTTTTGCTCCACAAGGTCTCATCTAATAAAATATGATGAGGCTAAACATAAAATAAAATGCTGAACAAATTTGAAGGCATATTATGACTAGTGTTTGAATATCAAATTGAACGTAGATGGAATCAAAGCAAATATGTTTAAAAAAACTCGTAGCAATGAATAACCAATGTTTACTCCAATCAGGTCATCGTGATGCGTGAATAAGGCATAATTAAGGGGAAATTTCTACAACACGTAACTATTATATTACCACGTGCTTAACAGAAATGCAATACCATAACTACTTTGTTGCCTAAAATCAGTTGTATGTAACCTAAGAGAACACTGGATGAACAATAACTTCAAACACACACAAATGTTAGTAACCAAGCATCTACTCACGTATAAGTCAAATCTTAAATAAATTACATAAAAATCAAAGGCATTCAAAGGTCTAACTAAAATAACCAAACGTTTGAAATTCGCAAACGTTTGTAACAAACGCATCGATTAGGTCTCAAAGTTAGAATACCGACAAATATATTAAGCTGAAAACTAACAGCTATATAAACACAGCTATACATTTTTCGTGTACAAGTTAACTTGCTGTACACATCTTTAATTAAAAAGATTTCACTCAAAAGCAAACTGAAAACTCAGCTTTCTGTATATCTTAAAATAATGAAACTCAAATTAATAATCAAAGCGCAACAAGTCAATCTATATACATACATACGAACCGGAAGTTTCGTAAGAAAAATATGCAAAAGCATACATGTGACAAACGAACTAAAAATTTAAATAAAATGCAAAATTTAATCCATAAAATTAAAATAAAAATCGTCAACTGGATTATTATACACACTTTCAACATATTCGTTCATTACTATTATGAATCCAGATCTTCCAATCTTGTATTTTAAGTTTTGGGAACTTCAATACGTAAGGGAAAAATTGTTCGGTATGACTTTTTAAGTCCCACCGCAGCAGTAAAATTATTAAATAAATACTACACAGTAATGGGAACTAGCTATATAGTGAGCCAATAAAGACCCGAACCAGAATTCTTGATGAATCCTATCTCACAAAAAATGATTATATGCTCATTCATTTGAAAACTAACTTCTTTTTACATTTTACAAAAGCGCGAATGTAAAGTGAATTCGTAAAATCACATGTAGATTTATCTAACTTCAATTTTTAAGTTCAACAGTAATTCTGCACAATGCGTTTGCTTTACCATACACCAACAAACATGTACAAAATTCGTTTTAAGTTATAAATTCAAATATTAAATTATATACAAACTAGTTTGTTTTACCAATATCCCCCGCCTCAGATGTGTCCTATAATAAAATAGGTGTCTATATATCATAACACCTGTTTGACATTAAAACAATAAAAGAGTTTGTACGTGATATTATATTTGATTTAAATGGCACTAAAGAACTTTTTTCGGATTAGGTATGTTCTACACAATTTTAACGTTAAAGGTGTTCTTGCTGAAGTTAGTTCATAAAACCATAATAAAATTTTGCAATATTTTTGGCGTTACACTATTCTGCAACAACTTTGCGTTACGCTATTATTATTATTACATGATGATAAGGTGTAAATTGGAGGTGGATGGATGATGCCGATTAGCTGTTGGGACCAATCTTTAGTATTCCTACATTTCGTGACTGTTCTGGTGGTTCTGGCGGATTCAGAGAGGCGGAGGGGCGATTGCCCTCCCCCCGTCAGGCTTAAATAGGAAAAAATAAAGACGATGAAGAATATTTTATGTATTGTTTGTTACTACTGTAATAAATAAAAGTCTTACACCAAAGTCTCCAAGCCTTGGAGAAATGCGATCCAGACGTTTTTCCACGAATCTACAAGCTACTCGTCTTTCAAACTACATTTTCAGTAAGGGTTACTTCAGCATAACGTAGTTTTTTATCCTTGAAGCGCCGTCAAACTTGGCTTCGAACGCGGATGACAGAAGAGACTTTTAATACACACCCACAGAGACATTCATATTGATGTAAATAAAGTGATTGACAAATTTTCAAAGAAACCAAGATGGCTCGACTTTGCACTATAAACTTCAAGTTTTTTAAAAAGTCGCTTATTATAAAAAAGTAAAATAATTACGATGTTTTTGTAGTTTAAATTTAAAGTTGTTCTATTAATTACATTGTAAATTATCGTTTT
>QLNU02015360.1:9374085-9391080 GCA_006491805.2 Dysdera silvatica | reverse complement strand
AAACTGTCAAATTTGTAAACCTTGTTTTTAACGTGACGTAAAAATCGTAACTAAATTTAGGATGTGATCAAAACACTCAACTTGTTTGGCGAACAAACTGGAAACCCGAATTTCTTCTAAGCTTTAAAAAATTAGGGCGGCTTTACGCTATTGATGCATAAGTGGCTAATTCCTAAAAGTGGGTGGTGCAGTTGTAACGCGATTGGCTCTTCTTTGATCGTTAATAACTTTTTAAATATGCATTTTTGAGAATTTTCGCTCTCCAACTTTTTGCTTAGAATTTTGCAAGGAATACAGCTGTGAGGAGATTGAACGGTCGATTCTGGACACCCTGTATAAAAAACTATGCTCTATAATCTTGATACTAATATTTAATGTATTTTATGTAATGATACGTTGCTTTTGCGCTTATTTAAATCACTAGGATTCTTAAAACCCCACATATGCAGGGTGTTCGTAAACTGTCTCAACAAAATAAGAGGGGTGATAGAACCCATCAAGACGAGTAATATTTATAATGGAACCTAGGACCACATTCCACTCAGAAAAGAGAAAGTTCAAAAAACGTTCAACATGCACAAGTATTTACAACCAGTGCATGAGAAGCTCAAGATATGAATCAGGTCAGCGTGTAAATGGTTGGGGAATAGCACCTTGGGCTTCTCGTACACTGGTTCTAAACACTTATGAATGCTGGACGTTTTCTGAACATACCCTTTCCTGGAATTATGAGTCCTAGGTTTCGTTGCAAATATTGTTCGTCTTCATGTGTACTATCACCCTTCTTCGTTTGTTGAAAGAGTTTACGAATACTCTATATATAGAATGTTGAAATAACGTGTCCAAGGCATTTGAAAACGCATTTAAGTGTTAGGAGAAAAAGGACTCACATACCATTACTTCCGATAAGAAAAGAATCGTCGTCGCCTTTCGTGGCTGTGGACTCGGCATCTTTCTAAAAAATAGAAAAAGGGAATTTTTTTTTTTACAACGTCAAAATCATATAAAATGCGATGTAAAATATACAAAAATTGCAAAAATAAAAAATTACTCAGTGTTGTAGAGTTTTCTGAATCAACCTGAAATATACTAATGTGAAAATGTGTAACGCACGTTGTCAGTATTATGTTCGTAAACGTCTGTTCCATTATTCGAAATGAAGGATTCCCAGTTTGCTTTTAACGTTTTGTATATAAATTTGCTTCGCTAAGATGGACAAATCTTCCGCCATCTCTGCGAAACAAAATATTAAAATATGGGTGCTTGTTTTTGTTAAATTGAAAAAGTGTTTGTCCAATTTCTTAAGAAGAAAGGACGCACTGAAATGATTCAATCTACAAGTCGATCAAGATAAAAATATAAAAGCAACCAAATAATAGTAACAATCCATCTATAAATCAATGGAGTTTGTTATAATCCTATATTACATAAAACGTAAGCTATTGTAAAATATAGAAATTGATAAAGAACAAAAGATGTTGCGATATTTCTAGAACGATTGAAGTTTCAGTGTATTAGTTTTCATATTTGTTCATTTTTGGTGAAAATCCAAACCAGCATTCACGTATCACAGAAGTTTAAAAAGTACATAATCTGTATTTGTAATAATAGAAATATAGTAACAACAAAACAGAACTCCACCATTCCTTTGTATTAACACATACGTAAGAAGCTAAATTATTAATTATTCTAGTTACTCTTTTTGTTTGTAAGTAACTTACACTTCAAGATTTCACGATGTGTCAATGAAAATGGGATGGACGCCTACGCCTGAACCTCGATCTATCTACACATCAACAGTGGTTGACTGGGCAGGGTGTCAACTTTTCGGATGGCAAGTGAGCTCCGTGATCCCCAGGAGGATTGGTCCTTGTTAAATATTAAACAATATGTTAAAAGTGTCTTAGGATCGTGGATGGAGCCTCCTTTGTCTCCTGGCAACCAATGTTTTTAGACTCAGTCCGCCATTGATAATGAAGCTTCCCAGAAATCGAAACTAGTCCACTGGGGTCAAAGACAAGAGTCTTTTTGTACACTTTACGCCCCAAGCCTGCCTTACGGATTATTAGGACCATGGCCGACAGATTAATGCGACCTCCTACAAATGTATTTATGTACAACCAAGTCTACTAGGAATTAAATACAGTCCTGTGGGTTCAAAATCAGTTTCAAACCGATGCAGGCGTCAGTTGTTTTAATCACTTTCCTAGAAATATAAATTGCCATCATAATTTCCAAGTTAGGAAATCGTACCATATATTTGTATACCAAATGCACTTTTTTTAGATTTAATGACAAATATATGTGATAATTTTAAGATTTTTAATTGATATTTTTAATGCATACTTTTATAACGTTATCGTTCATACAACGGCTCATTTTCAAGAGAAAAAAAAAAGCAAAGGCGCAAGTTTTCCTGATAATATGCATGGTACTCGGTTAAAATTATTTCAATCAGAGCTCAGATGTTTTTTGTGTAATTTCAAAACAGAAATACGCAGTTGTTGATTGTTGCGTATAAAACAAGGTATTCAATTCGAAGGGATACGAATATACACCACACTACGGCGGCGTAGTGATAATGTGTTTGTCTACCATGAAGAAAACTCAGATTTTAATCTAAATAGTAGCTAATGCTTGCTATTTTTCTACTAATCCGTAGTTCGGGGTTTAATTCCCTAAGCGACAGCAATGCATATCCCATGCAAAACTATAGTTCCTGTTGCAGCTTGTCCTTGCGCCAGAAAAACACAAACAACAAATATATACATATAAAAGGTTAAACACTGGTAAAATAGCAATGAAAAAGATCACTCAAGCTTTCGGACGCATCAGCAGAAGTCCATCAGGAATGATGATTTACTCCTGATGAAGGACTGCTGCTGATGCGTCCGAAAGCTTGAGTGATCTTTTTCATTGCTATTTTACCAGTGTTTAACCTTTTGTATGTAAATTTCATCCTGGTACTTCGTGTCTTATTTTTATTATAACAAACACACACACATACATATATTTATTTATACACACACGCGCACACCACTGTGTACGCATTCTGTCATAATATATATCATTTGCCCACAAATAAACGTTTTAGAAGTACAGTAGAACCTGCCTAAAGTGACCACCTTTGGGACTGGACTGCAATGGTCAACATAGACAGGTGGCCACTATATACGGCCGATTTTGGTATGGGAAAGACTAAGTCCCAACCAGTTCTCTCTTATAAAAAACTGGTCACTTTATTTAGATGGTCAATTTACCAAGGTAATCGCTTTACCACACTATATTAACCTTTAAGCCCAATGCAACTTCATTAAGGATATGATAAGTTTAATCGTCGAAAATACAATATCGAAGGCCCCACCATTTGATCCAAACACCTTTAATTCCCTTTACTGTCTTCCACGACATTATTAATGAACTTATGATGGGTCTGTAAAACTTATCTGAGCGTACTTTTTCCTCTAATTTATCTATTATTTAAGTAATACATTCTTTATCGAGGAAAACATATCTGTTGTAGGTATTTAGAAAGAGGAATATCAAAAGCACGTTAATATGTTTGCATATATATACTATTAAAGCGCATCGAAGATGTATTGATATTTTTCCTTACAAGGATATAACTAAAAAAAAATTATCTACAGCCATTAACGTAATGTGTAAAACAGGGGTCTTCAACCTTTTTCAGTCCAAGGGCCAATTTTGCTTATTCTTTGGCTCGCGGGCCGCACTACTGTATCAGCAATATTAGGACTGAATAAAGGTGGATCCGTGGGGGGGGGTAATCCCCCTGGATTCACTTTTGTTGCCGTTTTTTAGATCTTTATATTGGTTTGCCCCCGAAAATATTTTCTAGATCCACCGCTGTAACTGAATATGCATATATTACAACGTAAAATACACATTGAAGCAAACATTTATAGTACTTTTAGTTGTTAATATATAAAGCGAAATCAAACCTTTTAGTGAGATTTTTAGCACTGTTTATTTTTAACAACCTTGTCAGGTCTTATTTTTGACGTTGCAACCCTAAGAGTGTTTTTAAAGTGGACATAGGTTATTCTGGTCCTAATTTTTGATTTTACTAACTTCATTCTTGAAAAAAGCTTCTCGTAGACTGAAATGCTCCCGAACAGTGATATCGTTTACAGAGCATGCAGTCGGATGGTTGGGAAGATATTCTTATCGATTTATTTAGAATAGAATTCAGTGAGTCGTAAGCTGAATTTTATTTTAAAATCACTGTTACACTGCAAATCAATAAAACTACATTTAATATCGATATACGCAAGAAAATTCAAGTAAAATACAGTTGAGGGTGGTTAGTTCTCTAGCGTTTTAAGATATAGGGGTTGGACAAAAATA
The DNA here is from genome assembly GCA_006491805.2 of Dysdera silvatica. NCBI lineage: Eukaryota > Metazoa > Arthropoda > Arachnida > Araneae > Dysderidae > Dysdera > Dysdera silvatica. The sequence continues at coordinate 9,386,712 of QLNU02015360.1, read as the reverse complement.
TAGAAACAACTTGCAAAAAGCATACAACCTTGACTAATGTAGCATAGGACTATTTTTGGAATTCAGAACTGCTTGTAGTCTTCTTAGAATGGAGAATAGAGGTCCTGTATAGTTTCAGGGGAATATCGTAGCACTTTTCCTGCAAAATATTGGCAAGTTTCCTTAATGATGATTGAAATGGATAACACGTTATAACATTTGTCTCCAACACTGTCCACAAGGACTCAATGATATTAACATTGGACGATTGTGAAGGCCATGGAAGATGTGAAACTTCATCTTGGAGCTAAGGAAACCAGTCCTGGAGGATGTGAGTTGTGGGAACAGGGGATTTGTCATCTTGATAAACGACATCACCAACAGAAAACGAACTTTGCACCATGGGATGGACTTGGTGACTCAAAATGGTCACGTGGTCGTTGACAGTGAAGTCACCTTTCAGGGTAATGATAGGTCCACCAGAATACCATGATATGGTTGCCCATATCATGATGGAATCACCTTCATATTTCGTTTTTAATAGCAAACAATTTGAATTTTAAGCTTGGAATGGTGTTCATTAAATGTAAATTCGGACAGAAGTCCGAAATAGCGTAAAGCTAGACTTATATGATCAAATGAATTCCGTCCATTGCTTCACATTTCAGGTTTTATGACTGTGACACCTCTTAGAAGCATTTTGATCACTGATGAATGGTTTTGCAATGATAGTTAGTCCATAAAATCTTGCTTGTTCAGTTCCTTTCGTATTATTTTGATGCTGGTAGGGTTTGTGAGTACGGTATTCGGCTCAGTAGTTGCTTTTATAGCTGTAGACTTCTGATTTTTATCATAATTTTAAGCAACGTTCGTCTGTCTCCGTTATTCAATATACATTTCCATCTACGCTGGTGTTTGTTGGATGCGGTTGTTCTAGTCTTGCTGTATATATAGTCATCATCTTGAATACTCCACTGCATGATACACGGAAAATTTCTACTACCTTGGTTACAGAATCACCCATCATACGAACCCAAACAATTTGGCCATATTGAAATTCTGTCAGCTCTGATATAATTCATTCACAATTGCACAGAATGTTGTCTTGACGACAATTGATGTTTGCAATGTGTAGACAATTTTATATCAGTAGTTGCATTACGACAAATATACAGCACCACCTGCAAATTCCGGTATAGCGCAAATATAAATTAATTCACGAATTTTGCGAGGTGTTTCTATATTTTTGTACACCCCCATTTATTACTAAATGTGAGAACAGAATAAAATAAAATACATAGACTTAAGATTCACAGGGAGCAAGGAGTGTATTTTTGTGTGAAACAATTTGTATTTTTTCATGAGCCAGCGGGCCGCATGTCGAAGACCCCTGATGTAAAAGATCTTTATTTGTAGCGTTTTTAATATGGAAATATGAAGACAGGAGATTTTTGTCATTGGAGTAGTTTTTATTAAACAAATAATAACGACAACTCCTGGGTTACATGCTCCCTTTATCAAGTAAGGAAGGCTGAAACAGGAACGATGATAAATAGAAAAATAAATACGGAATACAAAACAAAGGCAAAAAATAATAAAATGTTGTTGATTTGTAAGTGGCGAGGGAATAAGGTTATGGAGGAAATGAAAAATGGAGAGAAAACTGATGGTGAGAATGAGGAAAAATATTATCTAGAGCGTTTGTTTGTAAAAATCCTGTAAGGCACTGGAAGTTCGTTCCTTTTTTCAGCCTTCCTTACTTGATAAAAGGAGCAGGTAGCTCCCAAAATGTCGTTATTATTTATTTTAACAAAAGAATACTCCAGTGACAAAAAAAAATCTTCTGTTTCTATGAAACTCCTTGGTGAATCGTTATTTCGTTTTATGAAAATATAACTTTTTTCGAAGAAAATACATCACAAATGGATTTTGATGTACGAAAAAAATCAACCAATTTTAAATAGAAGTTGATGTAAGCGCTTTAAATATGCATATATTTTGGTGGTATTTTTCATGCTTGCAAGAATATTACTAGTCGCTTGTTAATGATGAACACGCTCCTTACGTTTTACGATGCAAGGAAGGAAAAAATTAGACTGCGCCAAAACCAACACTTTTCCAAGAACTCCTGCAAAGGAAACCAAACCCAAAGTCCAATGGATAAAAAAATAGCAACGTTCTGTAATACCACTGGAAGTCGAATCCAAGTTAATGAGACGACAGGCGAATACCTTACCAGCATCCTACCGTAGATCAGTAGATTTACATTATTTTTTGGGGAATCCGAAGCTCTTAATCCACAAGCAGGTGCGCGAATTAGAGGAACGCGAGAACGCGCGCGGGGTGATTTGCACCCCATCTGATTATATAGCATTATTTCATTAAAAACGTCCAATTTTACGGGGAACAGTAACTGGAATTTTCACTTTGTCACCCTACCCCAAAAGATTGTGACTTTGAAGGCAACAGGAAAGAGTTTGGCCAGTTTCAAAAGCAAGGGTGGACGGTTTTTTTCACAAATTGTAAGTTGTGGGATGTGAAACATCCCGCGCGCCTGCTCGCGGGTTAAGGCCAGAGAACCATCTCCTACACTACAATGAGCAATTAGTGCGTAGGATTTTTTTTTTCACACCGTTGAAAGTTGAACTCGGATTAACGGTATGTCAAGTGATTAAATGAACTTGTTACCACAAAGCTACCGTAGCGCCAAATGATGTAACAGTCATATAAAGTTACAACAAAATTTTAAAAAATATCATAAAAACATCGAATCCTTAAATTTGCACAAAAACATGGCTACTTAATTTTACATTTTGATATTAAAAAATATAATTTTTTATTGAATATGTTTCAACAGGTCGACATTTCATAACCATGTTGCAAAGTAAAATACTCGTAATACCATTTACTTTTTATTGCTTTTATACTGTTAATACATAGTACATTAAAGAAAAAAGCTGAATTGCGAGTATTGAAAAAAAAAGGGGCAATTCTTGCCAAGAAATGAAAAGTGTGGAAAATAACGAGGGAATATTGTACTACACAGTAAAAAAAATCAGTTTGCCTCTTTTCTGTTAAAAAAAACTTCTTTTCCTATAAACATGTTTTTGTCCTACGCCATAATTCAGCATTTTCTATAAATCATAATCTAAAAAAGGATAATAAAGTCTTTCATGTACACTCAGAAGATTCGGTGATATTTTTTAATTTTGACCAATTGAAATACTGGGAATATCTTACGTTACTACTGTACATAAAATATATTGAATGCAGAAATGTGTGCTAACATAGAATAAAGGCGCTAAATTTGAATAGGTAAAAAGTGTTAGTGTAGCAACATGCTTGACTTGTACTGTTGCAATTGTCTCCTACGGCTAACTTCCTTATACTGAAGGGCTGGTCTCTTTAAATAAATTGAGGAAGTTTTAAAGGCATTGATAATCAGAATTAAGTCACGCTCCGCAATTGAGATTAAAACTATGGCCTATTTTTTGTCGTATACAGTAGAATCTGGATATAGCGAGTTCGCTTATAACGAGAATCCGGCTATAACGACATAATAAGTTCTAATTCGGACGCTAACCTGGAAGTGTTAGACTAGATCCTAATAGTTTCTTTTTCTTCCATTTTTCCTTATTAATTAAGCCTATTCATGGTCATGCCTAGACTTCAATTTAGCTTCTATAAGCTAATCGTCAGCTCTTTTATAATGGTATTTAATAAGGGTGAGAGAGATTCCTTTCGGTAAACGCAGGTACCGAAAGGACACATATAGCTGACCTGAGGAATCATTGTCCAAAGTAGACTATAGTCGCTAAATATGTGATCCTAAGTTCGATTCCAGAAGTGCGATTTTTTTTTTTCCTTTCCATTGGATGAATCAGTTTTGCCTTGTCAAATCAAAATAATGCGCCATGAAAGGAAGACAGAACGTGTAATAACTGGTAAACTACTAAAAATTACAGTCGAAATTCTCGAGTGTAGTCACGCTACCGCAGTGGTCGACAGCATTTTGTGGGTGTTGTGCTGAAGTAATGCCGCAGCTTTATTCCGTGTGCCAACCTATACCCACCAAGTTGTAAATATTTATTTTACTATCCAAGTATTAATATAGATAAAGTAGATTTTTTAATTTTAACAATCATATTCGGAAATACGTTTTTGCTTTTAAATCACCCCACGTGCCATTAAAGGTTTGTTCGCGTGCCACGTTTGGCACGTGTGCCCTGGATTGCTAACCCCTGCTATATATCATCATATTCAATCGTTATCTGTCCACTGTTGGGTGGTCTTTCCAAGTATCTATCACATGTTTATTTTGAGCAATTCGTTTCTATATTACTCCAACCTGTTTTTTTATTTCATCCACACATCTGGTCTGAGGACGTCTCTCGGGTCCTCGGCGGCCTTAAATATAATTAATTAATCGACTTATAGTAAATAGGAAATACGAGTAATAATTATTAGTGAAAATTCTAAGCAGTGTTGGAATAGAAATAAAGGCGTACGTAGACCTCAAAACAGATCTTTCAATTTTGAATGGCAGCGCAGCAATCGCCTTTTAGCTAAATTACAATAAAGAAATAAATTTATTCCATCAATTCCTGTTTTCGGGATATTGCATTGACGTTCCAAATAAATATATTTCTCAATTCCTCCTTTCTTGTGGGAAGGCCAATTTATAGCAATGCAGTTTTACTGAAAACCGGGCTGATGGCAAGTCGCTTGGATTAAATTAAGTGGAAGGAATCTTTTGCGGGGCTTCAACTTTTATTGAAGTGCGAGTTTATGCAGAGAAGTGAAATGGCGCAATAGAAGGTGATCGCGATTTAATATCGCTGCGGCAAATATAGGGATACCATGGTTGTAAATTGGTTGCGTCAGTTTGAAAGTGCTTTTCAAAGAGCATTAGGAAGCGTTGCTGGTTGTCCCTGCATCTAGGATTGTTTGGAAAGCCATTCAGTGCTGATGAACTATTGAGCTGCTAATTGCAGTATAAGTTGTTCTGCAGTATATACCCTGCAGCTATGCTAATCTCGTGATAATTTACTATTCCACTGACGGACTGCATAAGCCGGGAAATATTTCCTATTTTTTAAACAACGACGGCGCCACACAATCTTTTCCTAATGATATTTTTTTTTTTCTTAAATTAAGCTAATAGTTTAAGAATTTGCAACTTTTTTATTTTATCGAGTTTAGCTTACTTTAAAACGATTCGTAACTTTAGTTTTGTTTTGTCCTGCTCCAATTCTTTATATATCAACGCATTTCATTAAAATGTTCTAAAATGTCGTCTCATTGAAGTTCCACTATACGTTATTTGTATTTCTAAAACGTAATTCTATAGCTTTTTGTCTAAACTCTTAGAACCTAGATGCTAAAAGCCATCAGAGTATTCGAAGAGATAGTGTAATATTTTATATATATTATTATATTTATACTAATCCCTACCATACAGAAAAGTTTGTTTGCGTTTTATGGAGTAAGGGCAGTTAAGGTCATATGTCCGAAGGATCCAAATCTCTAACAAACAGTTATTTCGACACTGGCGTAAGGTTTAAAAACACGACGTTTCGGGAGCCAACTGCTCCCTTTGTCAAGTGAAGGCAGAATTTCATTCAGAAAAAGGTCGCCTATGATATCAAACCTAAGATTAGGAATCAATAGAAAAGCGACAAGCATTCGTTGCTATTTGGATTCAAACTCGAATTTTATACATTATAGAGACAATGGCATAATCACGCCATCGTAAGGCCTACCATACATCGTGACGTCATAATAAGGGGCCTGGGACATACCATGGAACAGGGCTTATAACCATACAAGCCCACAAAATTAACATTATGATACTCTTTAGACCTTCCAGTAAATATACTTTTAACTAAAACCTTTTTACAGCGTATATTCGATTTTTGTGTTATTGATAAAATACCCAATATATTTTTGGAAATTTAAATATTAATAGTAACATGGATCAGAACCCAACTACTAATACTTTTATCAGTGTTGTTCGTGGTATGAATATTAAAATATACTCCTTTTAAAAAACTTTGTACCGACAAACAAAAGTAGGAATCTGTGTGCAATAGGTTTTTTATAAAATCTTTGTAAAACACTATTGCTTCTAGAAGCGTATTCCTAATACGGGTGCAACAGTTTTTGTTTTCTGGTTTTCAAAGAGTATATTACCAAATCATCAATCAATCTGATTAAATTCCAGGTCATTACTTTGTATATGCCAAATAGACCCAATGTATCAACCTACAAGAATATTATTAACCACCATTAAAGATAGGAAATGTTTCTCATTATAGCCGATGATGTGGTAATATTGTATTAGATGATATTAGATGCTTATATTATATGATATTAAATGCTTATATTAGATGATATTATATGTTTATATTAGATGCTTATATTAGATGATATTAAATGCTTATATTAGATCATATTAGATGATATTAGATGATATTATATTAGATACTTATATAGATAATATTAGATGATATTAGAGGCTTATATTAGATGATATTGGAGGCTTATATTAGATGATATTAGAGGCTTATATTAGATGATATTAGAGGCTTACATTAGATGATAAATTGTTTTTTTATATATATGATATATTATACCCCTGTGAAGGGTAATAATATTTAATATATAAACAAATATCATCTAATATTAACCATCATGTTAGAGGCCACCTACTAATTTTTTGACTTTCAAAACATAAAATCGCCATACATAAGAATCTCTAAAAACATTTTTTATTTGAGATTTATTTTAAGAGAACTTAATTTTATTCAAATTGCGTCTCCCTTACAAGTGCAGATTGGCACCACGATTTAATGGATATGATGAATGTGTTTAAAACTATTCGTTTGCACTTTTCATTTCTTTTACTAGAAACGTTTCCCCCAATGAAACGGACCATCAAGAGGAAGCGTGTTAGAGAACATTATATGATTAATATGCTTATAATATGCATTAAATAAAAAAACACAAATTATTTCGCATATTCTTATGAAGCAAGTCTTCCAAATATTTTTATACTTCCGTGTTTTTCCAAAGAAACCACTAAAATCTATTAAATGACCACAACTAAAGTAATTTCATACTAATTTAAGTAAAGAAGTGTGGTTTAAACTAGATAAACTCGGAAAAAATAATACCAATAAAATCTATTTTAAATGTCAAACATCAAGCTTTAACTTATTAAAAAACTTTTTGCAAATGTTTTAATTGATCTCGCATTTATTAACCACTAACAAACCACAGGCTTAACTTGAAAAGGTACGTGGATTTTAAATGTTTCCAAAAAAAACCAACAAAATGTTATCGTAAAATTCTTCATCACCATGTAGATAGTAATAATCAAAATACCAAATTCTTGTAGAAAAGACACTTATTATCGGAAACAGAACATTAAGACGGATCACAGTGACATGAACTGTATCAATAATCAGGTTATCTTGATTTTATTAAAGGATAATTAACGAAAAACTTGGCAATTCTTAATAATCAAGAATTATATTAAGAGAATCTATTACAGAAGAATAAATTTGTCAGCTGATAAAAGATACGAGGAATCTCACAAGTATAAAAAATGTGTAAGAGATAAATTGTAAAAATGTAAGAAAAAACATGGCTAATCATTGTATACATAGAAACAAAATCATTCGTAACTGACAATTTCGAACCAATAAAAATATTGAGATAACAATAATTCTCTTAAGGTTATTATAAATTGATCATTTTCCATGTCGCCTATATTTCAGTAATGGAAATCGAAATACAAAATTTGCAATATGACTAAAATATTTAAAAGTGCACCCTTTGAAATGTCAGAATAGTAACACAGTTTCTACCATGCGAAAAAATACTTTTTTAGCACTTTTACACTAATTAATCGCTTCCCCCGCTACAATATATTCTTCTGGTAATCTCATTTTTGCTCGTTCTTTTAACACTACGACTTTCTTTTCCATGCCAGTTTCCCTTTATGCCTGTTGTCTTATCAACTCCTGTCAGACTCTAATTGATTTAGAAACACAGGTCATTTATTATGCGTATCTCAGTGCAGTAAATCTAATAAAGTTAAAAGGCCGATCAAAAGCGATGCTCTTTCGAATAAAAATTCAATTTGTTTGAAGCCACTTACAAAGAGAGTTACATTCCTTTGTGTAGCAAAGCCATAATGGAAAAATTAGGCCACCAGTAATTTGTCTTTCTTTCAACTACACAATATACATTTTCTTTGTAGTTATGCAAGGAAAATTTAAATATATAGCATGTCGCACGTATTAAATTAGTTACAAACGACCTTTATTGTTATAGCATTCGGAAAATGAAATATTAGTTAGGAAAAATGATTATTTAAAGCAAAATAAGCACTTTAAAATACAAGGTGGATGTAACTGAAGTTCGCCTATTCACGAGGATATGTGCTACAAACGGTTGATCGCAAGTTAGTTAAATTTGGAATATATGCATTTCAGCTATTGAAAACAATCTGTGAGAAAAAATTGTCTAAAAGTTCATCGTCAGGGTGTGTTTTAACCCAGACATGTGAAAAAGAGGAACGAACACAGGAAACACCATAAAAATTACCAATTTCCCTAAAATGTAAAATCTTGGATTATAATCTTCCTTTAAGGAAGGCTTAATTTTATTTTGATTTAAAAATATATATCGTGCTGATAATGCAAAAAAAAAAAACCTTTGATTTTAAGCCTAATATGCAAATTAAATTACCCATTTAGAGATCGTTCAGCCGCCATTTTGTAGGATGAACTAATAATGGTAATTTCAATAACAGATCCAACATTGCTTATTAAGCTTTATTACCGAGACAATGGCAGTGAACCTTCATTACTGTGGGCGATTCGGAAAAAAAGTCTTAAAAATGTTCTTGCGATAATTTAAATTAATTTATGGGTAGAGTTTTAGGGATCTGATCCAATGCAATTTATCTGTTTGTTTGTGGGGGTTGTCCGTTGGTGTGCAAAAATTGCATTTGGCGATTGAGATTCTTTCGGAAGAAATTGTTAAGCTTGCTTTGCTGAGAACTACGTACATATTTGTATCTTATATTTTGTATTTAGAATTTGTATTTATTTATGTGCAAATTTTACGTGTAATATGTATTGCTGTGTTTGTTTTAACTTGTTGAATTATTGCACTTTATAGCATGTTTTTTCCGTAAATATTGTAGTTTAATTGTTACTAAACGTAATGTTGTTTTTTTCTTTTTATAGTATGTAAGGGGATTGGGGCACATCAAGCTAATTGTTTAGCTTTTTTTCCCTTGATCTCCTATCAAGGAATTGATATTGTAATTGCAATTTTCCGTGTCTTGATAAATAAATAAAATGAAGTGAAAAAGATTTCTTACACGGAATGGACTGCAAAAAAGATGGGCAACTTTGAAAAAATAGAAAAGGTAGGTTCCATTGGAAAAAATCAGATGAGAAAAAGAAATCTTTTCCTGAGCAAAAAATAAAGAATGTTGCACTTGCAATCGAGAAAGGTGTAATAAAAAATGGAGTGAAAAGTTCGATAAAATTCCAAATTTACTTAAATATTCGTGCATATATCGCACATTTCAAAACGCGTGAAACAAATAAAGCAGAATATAGTTTAAAAGAAAAGTAGAACTTAATTTTAAACCTTAGAAGAGCACGACTTCTTTCTTAAAAACCATTTTTTAAGAAAGCAGTAGTCCTCTTCTAAAAGAAACGAGATGTCTTCTTTAAACACGAGTCCTGTTCTTTAAGAACCGAGATGATTTTTCCTAAAAACCACCTCAAACACTGTTGTGATTCACCAATCAAGAACTTTTTCAAACGAACGATACTTTTCCTTAACGAGTGCCGCTTTAATCGACCACCAGTCGTCCACTCACTTCAATTTTCATTATAGTTTTTAAAACAGTGCCACAATATTTTGATGCGTGCTTTTTCACGTTTAATAATAATTATGTCAGATATTATTACCCTTCACAGGGATAACACAATTGCCAAATATGGTCAACACAAGAAAGCCTCCGGGGCGAGATTTTTGTGAGTTTTCGTGGGGGAATTTATTATACAATAATTTTTGCCACCCACGTATATTTAGCTCAAACTAGAGCTTATGTAATTTAGGAGAAAAAAGAGACGCCGTCCCCATCCTGGATTCGAACCAGGGTCCCTTCGTTGACGGAGAAACGCTGGTTTGAATCCAGGGTGGAGACGGCGTCTCTTTTCCTCATAAAACAGAAAGCTCTAGCTTGAGCTACTTATACGTGAGGGCCGAAAATTACTGTTTAATAATTATGTCATTTTAAAATCAATCAACTTAAAAGTTTTTTTGTTTTTTTTATAGTATCTCATTTTCACCATGCTTTTCTATGAGCAGCGTACTCCTCCGATTAATCAGCCAACTAACTTGCCAGTTAGGGTGTTGGTCACATCGGGACCAGTTAAGAGCGAATCTACTGTATTTATATACAGGGTGTTCACGATCTACCTATAAAAACAACATGGCGGCATTCCTTGAAGAATAATGTTAAGCAAAAAACGTTAATGTGAAAATGCTGAGCAGTTAATGATTTTTGTACAATTGCCAATTAAAATATAGCCAATCATCATAAAACTTAAACTCCTTTAAAAACAACTATTCATACATTAAATTCCTCCTCATTCATAGAAATTAAAATTTTCGATTGATGAAAGAAAAAATTTGAATTGCTTGTGAACATCCCATATTTGACGAGAAAACTTGAATTTTGACGTCATACACGGTACGTATTTTACGTCACTTTACGAGAGAACGACATTTGTAAACTTGGTAGTTTTTCCAACTTACACTGGAACGATTGGTTAATTTCATAAAACGGTTGGAAAAACGTTATTTTGAACACTGTAAGTTTATTAAACTAATCTTCAGTAGTACGCTTTTAGTACACAAGAGACAGAGTTTGAATCTGTTAATTTTTTGAAAAATACATCCAGTTCTAAAAATACCTAGAGTAAGACTGATACAAAAGCAACGGCAAAACTAACTTCGAGATTTGGGGTGTGGGCAAATTTTTTCTAGGCAGGGCTAAGCCAGCCACACCAATACTCCACACATGGTATTCGTTGGTAATTTTTGCTTTTTTAGGCGGGGGCTAACCTAACTGTACTTACGCCAATGTACCAGAAATTAAGGGTATTCAGTCACCCATGCAAGAAACATACTTGACAACACTTTTTGTGCAGTTAATTTTTGCACAAGGAATTGTTTATGTGTAATTTCTCACAAAGAATTGTCCGGTATGTTTATTGTACTAGTGATAGTGTACACAAATGAGTATTATGATATATTTTTAGCGAGTTTCACGGTGCAAGGACAGCAAGGGTCATGCTGAAACGGAATATACAATTTTCTGAGGAATACGGACCTCTTAAGGTCTAGAGAAGCAATCCCTGAACTACGGTGAGCAGGTGCAATCGATAAGAAGGGGGTTTTTTTTTTGGCACTATTGAAAGTCGAATCCAATGGAAGTAAATAAAATGAAAATAAATGAATCTAAAACAAAAATATTAATTTTTAGTACAAAAAAATAAGAAAATTGATAAAATTGAAGATTCAGAAAAAAATTATTTAAATGCGAAAGAAATTAAAATTGTTAAGGAAATTGTAAAGGATTTTTTGGGGGTAGTATTGACAAAGGACTTGAATTGGAGCAGGCAGATAGAAAGAGTAAAAAAGAAAGTGAGTTCGGGAACTGTCCCCGGAGATATATTACTGGGTTTATATTATCCATTTATATACACGGGATAACGTCACGCTAGATAAACAGGTAACCACTGCACCACCACAAAGCCTATTATGACCTACACTTGATTTTTGGGGAATGCTGTGTGCTGATACAGAAAAATATTTCTTAGGTTGTTTCCAATTTAGCAGCAATGTAATATTGATTTGGTTGAAAAAAAAAACCCTTATTTTGTTAAATAATATTTTGATGAAATTAATCCTAAAGCTCAGGGGCGGCCCTCGTAGTTCTGCCGCCGCCTCACCAGTCAAACATCAAACACATTCGCAGTACTGTAATGTACTGTACTCGTATATAGATGCATAGTGGTACAGCTAAAACCTAGAAAACTGTCCAGACCCTGAATCAACGAGAAAAAGAATATATTTAAAAAAATAAAGAAACAAATCATTCTGCGTTATTTTTTTACAATGCTTATTATGCATTACTTTGGTTGTAAAGAGATCTACAATTTAAATATTTGTGAATAAAGTGAGTGAGGGAGCGTCGCTTCAGGACACGTGATAAAAGGGAAACCAGTGGGAAATCAAAACTAATGAAGAAAAATTAAACATTAACTTTAAACCAATTTAAAGGCAAAATAAATGTAATATTTAAACAAATGAATAAATGAAACATACATGAATAAATAAAACATACATGAATAAATGAAACATACATGAATAAATGAAACATACATGAATAAATATGCAATCCTGAACATCGCTTGTTAATCAATAGTGCTAATTAATTACTATATGAAACATGAAGAGTCTCATAGCGCACATGTTCAGTCACGCAAAGAGTTATTTACCTTTTTTGACAACGACCAATTTTGATTTTTTGATTACGACCAATTTTGA
>QLNU02015360.1:9352115-9370117 GCA_006491805.2 Dysdera silvatica | reverse complement strand
ATTTAACAAATTTTTCTATTTAACGAAATTTTCGGCGGAACCTTGACTTTGAATGGCATTAACATGTAAATTTGTCTCCATATTACGAAAAACAATTTCTATATAACGAAGTTCTTTTTATAAAGAATTTGATTTTTTTTTTAATTTACCTTTTACAATTTTTCAGCGGGATGGTTAGGTAGAAGGGGTAGTTGAGCATTTTAAGCAAAAAGACGGAGGTGAGGTAGCCTTCTGTATAGTGGACATAGGGTCAGTTGTGATAAATAATTCTATTGTTCTAAACTGGGAACTTTGAATCGGCGGGGATGTATCACTCTGCAGGTGTGGCTAAGCCACGAAATTTGCTTCTCGCATATACGTGTTGCATTGTTGAAGAAAATGTTATAGATGACGTGTTCCGATATTTACAAAAGTGTGAGAATTTCTATGAACAAAACGTTTTTTATAAGAAACCTGTACAAAGCAAAATTAGTGATTATTTCTCTGTTTCAAATATGTTGTATGAGGATCATACAGATATAAAGTAATCCTCAGTCTTTACTTTTGTTATTAATTTGTACGTACTTGTATACAAAAAATATTTAAATTCGTTGAAAAAGAAGAGTCTACTGAACTTAGTTTTTACTGTCCAAATTTAACCTTTTTCATTTTATCGAAATTAAGTTTCATCATTTATGTTAATTTCTATTTAACGAATTTTCCTTATAACGAAGTTTTTCAGAGGAACGATGGCACTTCGTTAAATAGAGACTCGACTGTATATCGAAATATATACTATTATTTAGTAGCGTAATAATTATGTGTTTTACTGTTTTGAAACTGCTATTTGTTATTAATCTTAGTTTTCCACTTTTCCTTTTTTTTTTTTTTTCTGCGAAATTCAAGATTTTCTCCGTGACCGTCCCATGAATTTTGAATTTTTTTCCGTGAAAAAATTACTGCTCTAGTTATGGCTACTGCTTTCAGGCTAACTAACCTTACCTATCCTTCTTCCCTTTGATACTAACAAACTAATTCCACTAACATCTAACAATACTTCATTCTTATATACATAAAAAACTAACTTACTAACACTACCGAGTTAATACTGGGGTGATTTAAACAGGACTCCCTAAGTCGTAAGCCGACTATTGGCCCTTAAAATTCTCCCTATAATAAAATTGCTACAGCAGAAGTAAAACGCCATGTGACATGGTACTTATAGAAAACTATCACGACTCCAAGGGCGGATCAGGAGGAGATGGGGCGATCCCCATTTGAGTCAGAAATTATATCATGAAAATGAAATTAAAGTACCGGACACTGGGCTAAAATACAGGAATCGAGAACAATCTCCCTCCCCTCCCCACACACACAATTGGAAGATTTCTGGAACCGCCATTGTTATGATTTGCAAATAAACTTGCTTTCCCCAGTGTTGTTTACATTTTCCTTCCCGGAAAAAGCCATCTGATTGGCAGTGGCGTGCGGTGACATTTTTCGTTGAGTTCTTTCTTATATTTGTAAGAAGTGTTTTTTTTTTCCAATAGAGAGCAAGAATAACTTCACCAAATGCAATAAAAATTACTATCGATACCACTAGATGGCAGCATTATCGTTAACATAAGCTATTAGAAAATTGCTTATCAGATTAAAATTATTTCACTCTTACGCGGCTTAAAAAATTAAAACAATTAGTATTTATAAATTTAATTGAGGTTTAATTTGACGAACTCACAGATTTCAAGCAAAAAACACGATAAAATGGGAAATAAAAATACGATAACAGCAATATGATTCCGCAGCAGCGTCCATAGCAGTGGTGTCAGATGGGCCTGGTGGATTGGGCGACTTTTAAGTGCCTTCGCTACGATAATAATTTCTCAGTGGGGCGACACGCTACTTTTTGGGCTACTTTTAATTACCTTCAGGCTATAAATCTGAAAAATATGCTACTTTTTTATTTTCATATATAAAATCACAAAATATTATTAGTATTACATAATACAATACAAATTTTGTTTTTTGAACATTTCTATTCTCAAGGAACGATAGTTTTACTAAAACAGCATGTTCGATACTCGTTCAGTTCTTGTTTTGGTACTTTTAATCTTCAGATCTGGCATCACTGGACTTTTATTGAATTCGCGCCGCTGACAGTGTTCCTGTCTCAGATAGTGCATAGTAGTTGAACGGTGTTGTGAAAACGTGAACATTGTAAATTTAATTGTATTGCTGTATAACCCATATTAACATTGTGGCCGCATAACTTGTTTAATATAGCTATAAAATTGTAATTTAAACAATATATGTACATCCGATCTAATAATCAGTTCTTTCTGAAGCAAATATGCGAAACTGGTCATTGCCTCTTCACTCTGTAAACCATGTCTGGCCATAATTTACGTTTTACTAAAGCACGTGGCGGCGCCGTTTCCTGTAAATTTAAAATCTGCAACTCAAAGAGTTTTGAAATCAACGTTACTAGAGATACTTTCTTTCTCATCGACGTTTGAGTAAGACAAACGCGAATGTGTCAGTTTTCGATTCTAGAATTATTGAATTCTAATATTGTTCTATTTTAAACTCTCCGATTTGAACTGTCCTGGACAAACCTTCCAATGACCAACGTTGTGAACTCGACGTTATTGTATCTTGTTAATGTTACTACGATGATGTTATTAAAAAGAAATTATTGAAATGGACAAATTCTTTATATTTGTGTAGTCAACATTGGAATAAACGTTCGTCCACCTGTAACGATTTTATGCGGAAGTTGTGGTAAAAAACTAATTTTACGCCTTCAAAGTACACCATCACTGCACTCATTAACCGGGCCAATACAACTCGGCGGCATAATGGGTAAATGGAGTAAGTACAATAAAAACTTCCAAAATTCATGGCTCGCAGATACAGAATTTAGCAAATGGATTGAAGAAGTGAGGAATGACAGTGAAAAAGCATACTGTAAACTGTGTAAAATGTATCTTAGAGCCCACAAAACCGACTTAAGCAAACATGCATCTGCTGCAAAACATATTAAGAATGCTACTTGCATAACTTCGCCGCCTCAACGAAGGTTGACAACCATAGTTTCTCAAAAGTGTATGGAAACTGTACTTGAACTCAAGTTAGTTGAGCTTGTTTCTTACCATACAAGCATTCGAAATGCTGATCATTTAACAGAGTAAAAAAGTGAATTTCCTTCGACGAGTTCATCATCAACCGCGCTTATGGGCACTCATATGAGTACTTCTAGGGGGGGGGGGCTGAGAAAAATTATTACCTCCTTCTCATAGCTGTCAAGAATTTTAGTGAATGTACAAGATACCAAAACGCTACAAAAATAATTGATACTGCTTGACAATTAGTAATGAGCTAAAAAGTACCTTATTTTAAAATGTGACTGAAATTTTTTTAAAGTAAATGCATATCAGAATTGGGGAAATCAAATTTTTGAACAACCAGGGGGGGCTCGAGCCCCTCCTTGTCCCCCTATATGGGAGCCCATAACCGCGGTAAACAGAAAAAAAATAAAAATGCATAGAACTAAGTGTTCTGCTATTATTAAGAATGTCATAGCTCCTGTATTGCTACAAGAACAGATTGAGGATATTAAGGATCACGTTTTTCGCTAATCATTGACGATCAATGTAAAACCACCAAACAAACAAACAATCATTGATGAATCAACTGATATTTCTTGTGTGAAACATTTGTGCTTGTGTATCAGATATTATAACTCAAAAGACAATCGAATAGTGTCGTAATCCCTCGGATTAATTCCTGTTACAATTAGTACTGCAGAGCCATTATATGATGCTGTTAAACGTTTTTTGTTTGACGTTGGTGTCAATATTCAATAGTGCTTTGCTATTGCAACTGATAGTGCATCTAATCTGTGCGGTAATAACAACTCTCTTTACACACGCATGAAAAAAGATAACCCAAATATGATATTAATAAAATGCATCTGGCATTCTCTTCATTTATCCTATTCACATACATCAGAAGAATTACCTGGAAATATAGATTATTTGCTCAGAGAAACATATAACTGGTTTCACAGATCTGCTTTGCTCAGTGATTCCTATATGGAGCTATACAAATGGGTTAACGATGGCAAGAAACCCTTAAAAATTCTTCCTTTTTCTCCTGCACAGTGGCTAGCAAGAAGCAACTGCGTAAAGAGAATCCTACATCAGTGTGCTGCTTCACAATTCCATTTTAAAATGGTTTCTTCCAACTGCGACAGATTTTATGCGAGAGAGCTATCTGCTATGTATTCTGATGCCGCCAACAAATTATATTTAACATTTATGGTGCCGGTACTGAGTGAGTTTGAAAAAACAAATTTACTTTTCCAAAAAGAAATGGCTGATATCTGCGGTGTATTAGAAGGTTTACACAACTTTGCTTTGTCATTGTTAAGAATTTTATGCCCTTCTTATGCAAACGTTGAAAGTATCTTGAATAATGTTGATGAAGAGGATTACATCATTTCGTACCAGGATGCAGATTTTGGTTATAAATTTTCCAATTTATTATCGGAAAACTTACTTTCAGGAAAGATTTCTTCAGAACAAGGGCGTCATATATAACAGCATTGTTTACAATTCTTGAAAAGAGCGTGTAAGGAACTATTAAACCGTGTTCCAAGAAATGTGGAGATTCTTCTGAAGATTTATAACTTTTCTCCCAAGATCTACTTGTCTCACACATGCCCACCATTTTCAGCTCTACCTTTAGAATTATCTAAGAGATCTCAAATTAGTGAAATAGAAAATAAGTGGCATTCTCTGCTGACGATGAACTGGGAAAAAGTTTTTCCTTATGCATTCCGACAGATGGAGTAGATTTCTGGTGCAAAACAATAATCATTAAAAATTTGGCTATCAATTTCGCTCTAAAAGGATTGTTTTAGTTTGCACTGACTATGTACAGTTTGCCAATTAGCAATGCTACAGTTGAAAGCGTGTTTTGAGAGTAACTGCAACAAAAACAAAACTTCGAAACAAAATGGGACTAGAACTTCTCTCTTCAATTCTCCGAATCAAAACGATGTTTGAAGGCAGAAATATATGTTGTTATAACTTCAAACATAGATTTGAATATCTATCGTAAAGAACTAGACGAGAAGGAAGAAGAGAAGACTGCCGAGATTCTTTATGTTGTACAGTTTTAAATAGAAGGTGAGTAATAAATAATTTTGCGCGTATTATTATTATTAATTAATTTTACGGTATATATAAAATTATTAGTGGATTAGATAAAATGAATATAGATTAAGCTTATTACTAAGCACGCATCGGCGCATGTGATCTTTATTTCGGAAGAACTAATCTTGCGTTCATTAAATTGGTATTTTATATTGATCAAAAATTACTTGCGGGATATCTGTCTGTCTAATCTATCTATCTATCTATCTATCTATCTATCTATCTATCTATCTATCTATCTATCTATCTATCTATCTACTTACCCACCCTCCCTCCCTTCCTTCCTTCCTTTCTCCTTTCTTTCATTCGTTAGTGTAGGTGTATAGTTGCAAAATAATTCATTTTTATGTTTGGGCTACAAATAGTTCAAATCCGCTACTTTTGGAGCACAGTTTGCTACTTTTTAATCTTCAGATCTGGCAACACTGGTCCATAGCAATCCACAGTTAACCATTTCTGGCTGGAAAGCAGAAATTGCATTGCTTTTGATCCGACGTCAGTCTCACCCTCAGAATGTGGCGCCATCCAGTGACAAAAAATTGCGAAGTGGTTAGTTTTACCTCGGACAAAATTTCAGGTACGCAACATAGATTTTGCTGAACTTTTATAAAGTTTTCCTTATTTTAAATTGGCAATGGAAATGTGTTTCAAATTGATATTAGGCAAGCAATGCTTACATTGCTTCTACGGACCGCACGCCACTGCTGATTAGAAACGATCACAAATCGCTTTTTCTTTACCGCTGTCAAAACCAATATGCGTTCCCCATACAACAGTAAAACGTAAATTCTAAGACAGTCTAGATTTTAATAATATTTTGCTTTCTTAAACTTATAAACTGACTCTGTTTTAAAAGTTGCACGTAGTTTTCAGATAGAGTAGAAGAATTTTCGAGTACCAAAGAAAATCGTATTTGCCAATAAAATTCTGCACCGAATGAAGCCTCAAGGCATCATTTGCAGAAGTCAACGCAAATATATAATGAAGTAACAAGGTTACCTCTCCAACGTATCTATAATAGAGAGTTGCGAAGGCAATATATCAGATTAAATGTCAGATCAAGTATTGGATAACGTTATTTGATATCATTAACCCGTTCAAATCCATTGGAGTTATTAATTCAAAGTACCACTCAAGGCAAAAGCTTGATTTAATCAGGCGATGCCAACAATTTGAAGGTTCAACTCTCAGGCATCGAATGACGCAATTAGTTCTGACTAATAGCCGCTTAGCGAAAAGAAAAAGAACATAATGAAGGGTTTAATTAGCTTGCTTTCAGTAGGTGTATACGTTTGCTGAAATAATTTACTACTAAACTAAAATCCTTCGAATAAACTCTGTTAATGAGCAACAATCGACGGAAAGGTGCCACAAGTACAAATAGTATCGTTTGTTGCAGTTTGTGATCGAAACTGTTCGCTCTCCTACTATCAGAGCATATTTCAGTACATAAAGCCAAATTTTACATATACCGTGTTAGTGATTAGGATTTAGAGTCGTTCGAAAAAGCTGAAATATTTTAAAATAAGCTTTAAGTAGAGGCAGCATCCTTTAATGTGTTTAACAAGTTCTGCAGTTGCACAAACAAGTGAACTCATGGTACCTGGTACAAGAGGCGAATCTCATTAGATTCCCATCTAAAGATATGCTACGCGGTTTAAAGTAAAAGGTTAAAAGACAATAAATTGAGATGATGCATGTTCCTAAAAAAGTGCTATTTACACAACATATGTACGTTTTGGGTTTTTTTTCTTTGCTTTTAACCTCTTGATGTCCAAGAGAAATTCAACTGTTTTCAAGACAATACAATTTGTTTACAACTTTAGACGTAATGGGGATGCTAAAAAAAGTTTTTATGTTATAATTGTACTTTTTGTCATTATTTAACACATAATTCCATATCAAATATTTCTACATTAGCCAACGATTTTCATCCTAGTAGCAGCTGAACGAATGTAGAGCCCTCTCTACGCGGGGCTTCAGGAGGTTAATGACTAAATGCATAAAATCAAGAGAACACTAGACTTTGCAAACCATGAATTCAATACATCTATACAAATGTTTGTGTTCGTTTAAAGTAAGATTTGCGAAACAGTACTGTACTATTTATTTAGGTAGAATAGGAATTGGGTCAAAAACCCATCATGCAAATTACCCTGTCACGGAAAAAAAAAAAAAAATTTAAAACTATGAATTCCTAAGAAAGCTTTGTGTGTAAAATATTGCGACTTCGTTGTTGTTTTCTGGCAAAAACAGCTCTTGCATAATGCATTACTGTATGCTGGTGGTGATGAAACGTGAAGTTGGTTTAAACCAGGAAGCAGGGCAAAATTCTCATTTGGTTCCTTTTAGGCTTATGTTTGTAAACAAGTCTTCGTTTCCTGTTATTTTTTGGAAAGGAAGATGAAATTATTATCTTGGAGAAGGCGGCAGCAGCAATTTTTATATACTCAAAGCTATTTTTCAAGTGAATTTACAACTCTTGGGCATTTATTTATATCGCTAAAAGCACATTTCTCACTCGTCTATACGCAAGAAATTAACGATATTGCCTAATAAATATATTAACAGTAAGATATTGTGACTACTATATCAAGCGATATATAAATGTTAAATATCATTATACTGAAATATGTTTATAGCCTTCATTGTTACAAATTAGGACAGTAAATGCGTAGAAATTAATTAAGGATGATGGCTTTGATTTTAGATTTAGGATAGTGTATACTCTTTATGCCTAGTGATATATTGTGTGTGTGAATGTATTTTATTATGCTAAAAACGTACTCAAATAACAGTAATTGCTTAGTTAAAATTTCATACAATTTTTGTATTCAGTAGCAATGTCTTCTTAATAAAAATAATTATTTAAGTATACTATATATATTTCATCATAAGAAAATGGAATATACATTACATACAATGCATATAGACACATAGGAACAGGCACACATAACGCACAGTGGCGGATTCATTAATAGGCTAAGTAAACTGAAGTCTAGGGCTAAGAAGCCCTATGGCGGTAAATTTTCAACAGCAAAAATTTGCGAAAGCGACGAAAAGCACGAGACAAAATTTTTGGCCGATCGAATTACGAATTTCTCAAAAATGTTTTCTACCTATCGAAATGCAAGAATTGGCGTAACTAGGGGGTTGGGATTCTTTAACCCCTTTAGAAAAAGTATGGCCCTCCCTAGAAAATCAAAAATTACAGTTGAATGATATGTGCGCAGCATTGGTTTGAGGAAAGAGGCCCTCATTAGAATTTGGGTCTACTTAAGCCCAATAAACACGATACAATTTCTCTGTTCGCTATAGCCATTTTTGTTTTATGTGTAATGTTTACATCACTTTATTAAAACGTAATAAGGGATATTTTATTATATTATAAAGTCCTATTTATTGTCAAGGATTGCTATGCCTCTTTTATACTTGTTTTAATACAGATTTAATCTTTTTACATTTGCCTACCTTTTATATAAAATTTTAAATGTCATATTCAGAAGATCGACTAAACATTGGTAAAGGAAGAGGCTCAAACGAGGCCAAATTCGTCTTTTGAACCTCTCCTTTTGCCACACTTTTACCATATTTAAACTACATTTGCAACATGTACGAAAAGACGAATTTGAAATAACCAGAGGCGTCAAATTAAGAATTTGAAAAAGGTACCGAAACCTTAGTTATGTCTTTGTGATTATGTTTAGTGAGACAAGGTGGCAAAATAAGAAATCCACCTCTGCATACGCATATACAAGGTGTTCGGTAACTATCGCATAAAAGCCCTGCCATGGGGACCTTCAGACAATTTTAAAACAAAATTGAAGAGGGATGATTTTTTATCGAAGGCTTCGTTTATGAATTACAGCTATCTCAAAATTTGCAACTAAAAGCCAATCCTGCTCCAAGATAGCCTGCTTTTGCGTTGTTTCTTCTAATGAGGAAAGGCACGCTCCTTAGTTTTCCCGCCTCCAGAATATAAAAAAAATTAATTTGCTATGAAAAAGAACTTCTTGGTCATGTGCTACTTAAATTTAGCTACATAACTGTACTTTTCACACGCTAAGTTGTCTTTCAAGCTGAACTCTTTCAATTAAAAAGGCTTTTAATTCTAAGGCAGGGTCGACTGAAATTTGAGCGCTAAATTTAAATAGCACGTGACCAAGAAATTCTTTCTCATAGCGAATTAATTTTTTTTTTATTTTGGAGGCGGGGAAACCAAGGGGCGTGTCCTTCGTCGTTGAATGAAACAACGTAAAAGCAGGCTATCTTGGAGCATGATTGGCTTTTAGATACAAATTTTGAAATGGATATAATTCATAAACAAAACCCTCAAGCAAAAATCGTCCCTCTTCAATTTTGTCTTAAAATTATCAAAAGATTCGCGTGGCAGGGAACTTATGCGATAGTTACTGAACACCCTGTATATATCACCTCGTTTGATGCAGCAGAGACTTCGCTGTTTTTGGGATACAAAACTCGATCAACACATACATAATATACAACAAAGAACGGGTTAAAATTTATAGAAAACATGAGAAATTATACTATTGAAACTTTTAAATGCGATTATTTCAAACCGGAATCTAAGATGACATACAGTCCAGTTTAAAATGTTTTTCTTTCCTTTTTTACGTCTAAAATGAACGTGGAAGTTTCAACTAATTTAATTTAGGTTAGCAGTTTATACACACTTCTTGAGTCTACTCATAATGTTGATTAAATTGGGACTACAAACCTAATATAATTTGTGAACTCCAATACATTTGCAAATACCGATATCTCCTCTAGAATTCTACTTTAAGTTCGGTGGTATGAAACAGCTAGTTTAAAGAATACAGCAAAAATAGTGAAAGCATGTCCAACTTTCCATTACATGTATCAAACAGAGGATACAGTTCACGAAGTATTTGCTTTACTATGTCACCCCAGTCAAATATCTTTAAAAAAAATGGCTGCTGCACCTTTCACACAAAGAAGGAATATATTGCTTCGCATTTTAAACATAGGGAAAAAAGGAAGGTATAAATATTATTCACAAAAATCAATCCTCCCCCATTAAAATTATTCATGCGGATGAAATGCACCAATAGGTGATGGCTTTCGCTGAAACGTTACTGAATAAAATATTATTCATCCGAAGAATGGAAAAATATTTAAACGCCTTCCGTATATAAAAAAAAAGTGAAGCTATGGGAATTTCAATTTCCTTGAAAGGCAAAAAAAAATCTTTTAAAGTGAATTAATTTCAATTATTGAATTATCATAGGATCACTTATTTTGGAATATTAGGTCTAAGAAGAATACCCCATCATCATCCCATAACAGTGATTTCTAAATCTTTTCGGTTCACGGCGTCTTTAATGTATCAAACCGTGTGTATATGGGGAGTGGGTGTAGTATCAGTGTATGAAATTGCGTGTCGCGGCGCAAAGTTTCGTAACCTGTTTCCTGCAATATATTTTTCCAACATACGAACAGAGCCGACATTATGAAATATAAATATATATGTGGCATACTTTTCTCTTCCAAAGCAAATTAAATTGGTGAAACGGTGAGAAATGTTTCGCCAAACCATAAACCGTATACATATGTGTAATATCTACTGTATCGATCTGGATGTAAAGTCATAAAAATCAAACGATACAAAACAAGTAAAGAGAAAATACCACTGCTTGATGACGTAATATATATACAAAACAACGTATTATTATTATTATATTATGTAGATAATATAATAATATAACAATATAATAATAATAATAAGGTAATTTTTTTACCCACTTTACACGTTGTTTTGTACATATATATCGTATTGAAACGATATAAGTTTCGAGAGACTGTCTATAGTCCGTTCATAGAAAATTATTAATTTCGTAACTCGTTTTTCGCGCGCGAAAAACGAATTATGAAAGACGCTCTACCCTCTACTGCAATGAAACAATCTGTCTGTGACGTCAACTCCCTTGAATTCTAACAGAACCTGGCCGCCAATTTTCCGACTATACTTATTTCGTTTCTCTGAAAATTTTGACTAAATGCCAGTCGTTTATTATTGAATATAAACACGGCTAACTAAAAATTTAGCTAGCATTATCCATTTCTTCGAAATTCAGATATTATCGGATCAAAAATCAGTGCTTATAAAGATAGAGGTACTTTTTTAACTTCGCGTATGTTTCCTATTATGACATACTGTTTTATTATTGACTGTAAACAGGAAATGATATTAAAAAGAATGAAGCAACAAAGGATGAAAGAACCTGTCTAGCAGCTTCCATAAGTCCTTTCTATGTATAGGAATAAATGAAAAGTCCGCTATCTGTGCCTCTTCTATTTAGAACAAGCTATGGCCATTTTATTTCTGCTTCGTTCATTAGATGTAAAACAAAGAAGGAAGGCTATTTTCTAAAAGATTAAAACCGAGAACTTGAAAAATACATCCTTATTTCCTGGTTTATAGTATTTCTTGAAAGATAGCTTTCGACTGGTTACTTTTTACAGTTGCTGTAACTGGATGTTGCAAAACGTTCACAATATTACGTGTAGTAAACGTAAAATTTAATACTAACAAATTAATAAAATAGGACTTCACTGTGATGCTCTGAAATTAAAATATTTTTTTTAGTTGCGTACGTTATTTATTGAAGTTTCATATTTAAGATTTCATAACGAAACAATACAGAGTTTCACCAGGAGATTCCATAACAAACAGTTATTTCAACACTGGCGTAAGGTTTAAAAACACGACGTTTCAAGAGCCAACTGCTCCCTTTGTCAAGTGAAGGCAGAATTTCTGCCTTCACTTGACAAAGGGAGCAGTTCTTAGCTGTGCTTTTCTCTAACACCAACATCACGCTCTATGGGAAGTGTGAAAATTTAGGTCTACGACTTTTGTCCTTCGATTCATTCTGGCCTTTACTTCTAGTTGTTCTTTCAGTCGAAGGTTTCAAGGTGAAGAAACGTTTAACCGCAAAACGAAAGTAAGCAAGTCAATGATGTGACCCAATGTCCATGGCCGAAAGAACAAATCACAGATTGCTGGTGAATGGTACAAACATAATGCATGTAACAATGACCATCGTTTAAGAGAGTATGCAAATGTTAAAGGCCTGTCGAACGAGCTTAAGTTTTCTGACTGGTTAAGAAGCTGGAAATTATAGGTTGAGAGTATCTTAATTATCAGCTTCGCGAGGACTGTAAAACCAGAAAGCAAAAATGTTAATTTCAACGAAATGAAAATGTGCCAAGGGCGATACAATATTCTAGTCTGAACTCCTGCAGTAAGTGGAAAAGCCTATTAAATTGCCCGCTTAATACATATTTCCTCTACAAGTCAGTTTTGATTAAAGAGACCCCTAATGCATCGCTAACTACGGCGTTGTGCAATGTAGAGCGAACGTACTGAAGGACACCTTAAAATAGCGTTGCCAAAGTAGATTTTGAAAAGCTTTCATGATAGTCCTTTGCGTAAAAAAAAATCATTTTATTAAACTCTAATAAATAAAAATATATAAAGGAAACACCACCTTTCTCAGTCCTCACTTTTGCTCATGTAATCAATATTTAACTGGATGCATGGGCGCCCATATGGGGGCAGAGGGGGGCTCGTGCCCCTCCCCCCCCTAGCCGTTTAAAAATTTGATTTGCCCGAACCTGCTATGCATTTACTTTCAAAAGTTTTACAGTCACATTTTAAAATAAGGTACTTTTTAGCTCATTACTAATTGTCAAGCAATATCAATTATTTTTGTAGCGTTTTGCTATCTTGTGCAGTCACTAAAATTCTAGACTGCTTTGAGAAGGAAGTAATAATTTTTCTCAGCCCCCCCCTCCCCCCAGAAGTACTCGTATGGGTACCTATGACTGGATGGGCGCTTTTTGCGTAAGAAATAAAACACATAAGGATCTTGTAAAATGTTTATATGAGCATTACTTTTTGGCGTTGAATTCATATTCGTATCAATGACATAGATAACGTAACCAGATGTATTCTGCCTAAAACGCTTGAGGCAGTTAGTTTCAGAAGTTTATTTAACATTCAAATCGGTCAAATCTTAACTTGTACATATATATTTTTATAATTCGCGTACTTGGTATTCAAACTTGTTTGTTTTAAAAATATATTAAGGGCTGCGTAAAAGTTTCGATTTATGTTTCCATGATTTTCATGTGATACATGAAAATCATGGAAACATAAATCGAAACTTTTGTGACCAATACTGACTTTAAAACTTTGATTCTAAATTGGGTTTTCTCCGCTGTCCACATTTTATGTTCTTTGCAGAAAAAACTTATTTAACTGCTGCATTAAACAATGCTGGTAGTGACAGTACATATTCTGTGATTTTGCTAATGTGCTTATGGTTTACGGAATTTTCTCGAAAAAGTTTTAAAACAGATCTGTCCCTGCGTTCGCATACAAACGACGTTTTTAGTTAAAACTGGTTGGCTAGATTACCTTCCAAAGCGGGACAATCATGTGGAGTTCCACGGGCAATCTTAGGGACTATGGGACACATTCGTCCAAACTGCGACTGCCCTTTCCAAAATGGAACGTCTGGTAACCTTAATTATAAAGGATGAGATGAGCTATATATGTGTATTTACGCATCAGTGTTAAAGTAACGTGGGACAAATATAAAAAAAAACTGCATATTTCAACATTATCTCTATAACCTGTATATCTCTCTATATAGCTATTGCAGCTCGTTAAGTTGAAGCAATTTTGAGGATGTGCGCTAACACTGACAATTTATCCTAGTATCGCAATAATTTAGTAATTAAGGACACAAAAGCACGTCTGCAAGCTTATCGTAAGTCGGATATTATACATAGTCGAGTCGCATTAATGTGACCACCTGTTAATATCCAGAATAACCATTATGTGCAGTCGGACAGCAGCTAGACGGGCTGGGAGAGAAGCAATAAGGTGCTGGAAAGTGTTCACAGGAATACTGAGCCATGCTGACTCCAGTTCACTTGACAGCTTCTGTGGGGTATGAGATGGAGAGAATCCATGGAGAGAATAACCCGATCGAGGTGGTCCTATACATGTTCGATTGGGTTTATATCCAGGGAAATTGAAGACCATGGAATGCAGTAAAGTTTTCCTGGTGCTCTTCTAGCCACTCACGTACAATTATATCTGTATCAGACGTTGGATTTTCATGCTGGAAGATGCCATGTTGCTCAGGAAAAACACTCTGCATGTATGAATGTACCTAGTCAGCAGGGATCGATACATACTTCAATCGATTCATATTGCCATCCACAGTTATGAGTGCATCCAGAGAATGCCACGAATGCGTCCTCCAAATCATAATGCTGCCTTTGCCAATGAATGGGTGTCAAACGTCGGTATTGATGTGTAAATTCCAGCCTCTTCCGCCGATGCACAGTCGTTAGCTTAAGTACTATTACCATCCGTCTTCTGTGGAGCCACATCTGCAGTAACGTTCGCTGAACTGTCATTTTGCACACACTTGCTGTAGCACCCGGGTTCATTTAGACAGTAAGTTGCTCCACTGTAGCACGTCGATTCGCCAGAACGCAACGCCGCGGTTGCCGTTTCCCCTTTTCATCTATGGCTCGTAGAGCACCAAAATTTCCACATTGCTTATTTCTATAGTGCCATTTTGCCATGCACGGCACACTTTAACCACAGCAATATACGAACAGTTCACAAACTTAGAAGTCTCTGAAATGCTGCCACCCTTGACCCGAAAGCCAATAATCATACCTTTTTGTAGGTCTGGTAAATCGCTCCGTTTCTGCATTGCAAGAACCATTGAAATGTTTTCCAAATGCCTACAACCTACTTTATATACCCACCAAATCTGATGATGACATATGCCTTCCGTGCTTGGTTATTTAGCGCTGATGTCAAAAGTAGCAGGTGGTCACATTAATATGACTAGACGCTTTATAAGCCTCTTTTAAATAGGCAATTAAGACATGTACGATATCAAACGGGTTAGTACCAAACTTCAAATTGTTTCTAATGCATTACAGATAATACCACTACATTTTGTTTTTAGCAAAAGTCTTCAGCGATTATATTTACACACGAAAGTATGTATCAAAATATTTTAAATTTGAATATAAAGGATCATATTTTGTGCAGTAAGACAAAAAACTTTTCTCCATAAACACACAATCTTTAAAAATAAACGTTAAATTTCACAGTTTATGTTTTCACAGGAAGAAAATATCTTATTTGTTAACTAAATAAAATAAAAATTATTTTCAGGTTATTTGCATGCTTCAGTGTCTTTTAAATCTTGGTGAATATGCCACGGGCCCATAACAACATCATCATAAACGATCATTCATTTACAACACTTTGACGTGTGAGGTAGTAAACCAAATGAAACAGGCCGATTTTAAAATTACCAAAAAAAAAAAAAATCAATCGTAAGAGGCACGAGTTATTTTGTATCATAAAATAAACTTCAAAATTCTTACAGCCCCAAATTTTTTCTATACTACGAACCTCAGAGGTTAAAAAAAGATATAGTCAATATACTGTCGTACTTCACTTAACAAACTTTCAACGTTGGAGACATATTTGATGCGATGATGTGTGGCCCTATATTTTCATTACCCTGATATAAAGCTCTAAGGTGTAGTATCCTACCTGCACGTAAAAGAAGCCTCGTCTTATGGTTATTAGCACCTTAATATACAGTCCTTACACATAGTATGCTTTGCGTGCCCATAGAATATAATGAAAAGAAAAAGAAGTCGTCAGCTACATATTAGGGAATAGCTTAAAGCTTCCAGAGTCAGCATCTCGTGACCCACGTAGCCATAATGGCCCAACCATCCTTTATGCAAGGGTCGTGGAACATTTGAGATAATGGATGGAACACGATCTGAATTTTTAGGCAAATTCTTAAATTTAAATAAATTTAACAACAAAAAAAGATATTTTGATTTGAAACCTGTGATTTAAGGAATAATTCGCTACATTTCTATGACGGGAAAAAAAGATTGGCATTTGTTTCAATAACTTTTTCATTTCTCAAAATATACCAAAATAAGTAATTAAATCAAAAGCCTTGTGCTACATTTGCGTCTTCTGCTAACATGTATGAAAATACTAAAAATAATATATCGCTTTCAAGTACTTAATCATAATTATACAATAATTTTTGCCACCCACGTTCATATAGCTCAAACTAGAGCTTTTTTTATATTTGGAGAAAAAGAGGCGCGGACCTCATCCTGGATTCGAACCAGGGTCCCCGCATTGAGCACGCGGTGTCTTGACCTACTAGACGAATGTAGATAAGAACAAACGCATTTTTCTCCGTATATGAGGATGTAAGATATTATTACCCTTCACAGGGATAACACAATTGCCAAATAATGAATTGCCCTAGTTGATCAAGACACCGCGGGCTAAACGGAGGGACCCTGGTTCGAATCCAGGATGAGGACGGCGTCTCTTTTTCTCAAATATAAAAAAAAGCTCTAGTTTGAGCTACTTAAACGTGGGTGGCAAAACTCACAAAAATCTCGCCCCGGAGGCTTTTCTGTGTTGACCATATTTGGCAATTGTGTCCTGGCAAAAAGTCCTGGTGGATTTAATGGTATATTTAATGAAAATCTGAAAATCACTTATTCTCTATTTATGGATGATATTTAACAACATTGTTCTATTGATTTGATATAATTCTTACCTAATTATGCCTTCAAGAATAGTGTAAATTGTTTAGAAACATTTTAAAAATCCATTGAATAGAGAGCTAAAGTATAAGTTTTTACAGTTCGGACGTGTTTGCTATCGTGAAGGATTAGAGGAAAGCAAG
Source organism: Dysdera silvatica (assembly GCA_006491805.2). NCBI lineage: Eukaryota > Metazoa > Arthropoda > Arachnida > Araneae > Dysderidae > Dysdera > Dysdera silvatica. Next base: position 9,353,103 of record QLNU02015360.1, on the reverse strand, counting down.
CATAAGAACTGAAAATTAGAAAAGCGTCTGTCAAACAGTGGTGCACGCTATTCAATGATGTCCATTAAGGAGGTAAGGTATTGCTTGTGATCGTAAAAAAAAGTAAACATATGTATAAGCAGGGCCGTACTTATGGTATTAGTGGCCCTTGAAAATGTTTTGACATGACACAACGGTGTAAAGATTTACCAGGGTTTAGCATTACAAAATAAAGTCCTTCACTTGTCTAAACGCTGTAGGTAAAAATAAAAGATAATGAAGTTAAATTGAAAATAGGGGATAAAAATTAATTAAATAAAATACGAATCATTGTAATTTATTATTACTCTAATTATTATAATTATAACGAATTAATTTTTAATACTATCAGAGCTTAGAAAGTAATTTTTCTAGTTTTTTGTGCTGGGAAATGTCGGAAACTAGGAGTCTCTGCAGTGGCCAAACAGCCACCACAATATACATGATAACGTACATAGGTTACTGATGCTAACGCATTCGACTAATAACACATGTATTTATTTTGACCACCATTTAGAGGTTGCATTATGGGAAGTATGACGTCACCCGCAAAAGGTCAATTGACCAAATACTTTGTTGAAAGTATATGGAGTTGCTAAAAACTGATTTCTTGGTATTTGCACTACACATTTTGGCTGCCCTAAATTTTAGCGGCCCTGGGAGGTCGCTCAGCTCGCAGCCCCTAAGCACGGCACTGTGTATAAGTATATACTATAATACTCTGACCTCAAAAATATCTTTGAGGATAAAAGAATATAAGAACATGAAAGAATATTTACAAAAAAACTATTTTAAAACCTGATCATAAAATTAATTACATCAAAATATAAGCTAACGAAAGTAATAATAATACATTCTAAAGAATCCCATGTGACTTAGCTTCTAAGGCATTAATAATAAAATACAAATGAATAACTTTTATACTATCACGAATTTTCCAAAAATGAAATACATATTGCAGCATTAAATA
>QLNU02015360.1:9331821-9352015 GCA_006491805.2 Dysdera silvatica | reverse complement strand
TATTGTATAATTATAATTTTAATTTTTATATTTGGCAACAGTACGTGCAATTGTTTTCCGAATTCTAAAATCAAATCAGTCTTCCGTTTACCATTGAAGTGTGCACATGTCAGTCTCGAAGGCTCCGCCAAAAAGGAGTTTTAAATTTCGTTAGCTATGTGTTCCAGTGAATTAATTTATTTATTGGCGTCTATTATTGAATTAACCTAAATATTTAAAGTATTAATAAATATGATTTTCAACTGGATGAATTACTGGATTTTTTCAACACTTATATAACTGCAAGCAAACTGAAACATTGAATGATAAAATGCAAAATATTCACATTCAAAAATCCAAGAATGTCTAGTTTTTTCACATTTAGTTCCTAACATGCTTAAAGAATATGTTTTATAAAACTCACCCTTTTAGAAGCTTATTGCTCTTCTGTTTCGATTTCGTGTGTCCATTTAAGTGTTAGTTAGGCTTTGATTGGATAGTACTAACCATGGGCGCCCATATGGGGGGGGAGCAGAGGGAGGTTCGAGTCCACTTCCCTAGTCGTTTAAAAATTTGATTTGCCCGATTCTGCTGTGCATTTACTTTCAAAAGTTTTACAGTCACATTTTAAAATAAGGTACTTTTTAGCTCATTACTAATTGTCAAGCAATATATTTGTAATAGTTCAGTATCTTGTAAATTCACTAAAATGTTTGACAGCCTTGAGAAGGAGGTGGTAATTTTTCTCAGCTCACCTCTAGACATACTCACATGGGCGCCCATGGTACTGACAGCACAGGGGGGGGGAACACTCGAAACACTTTACAGGGAAATTAATGGGATGAAATTTCTGTTTTCCTTATTCTTGCGGCTGCTAATAGCGTAACTTGTCGATAATGGAAAGTGCGAGACACTACTATATGAAATCTATGGAATCTTAAAAGGAATGATGTCAGGGGGCCATCTTTCATGACATGCAAGAATTCGCACTTACATTGGTCAGTTCAGCTTTTACCGGAGTCTGGATGGCATCTGATGTCACTTTCACTCGTAAATGCAGTGTGGTGTCTAAACATCCTGAGTTAAGTTCTTGTCCACATGCCTATTGCTTTGGTAAATTGATTGGCATTCCCATGAAAAAGTTTTGTCCTGCTCGTTTCTAGGGACCAGGATTTCACATGTAGTTTATTCAGGGATTGTTAATGGCGAACTTGGCAGGAAAATGTAGAGCTTGCTCGCTCGCCTCAGGCTGAACGGCAGCCATGTAAAATTTTAGGAAATGCAAGAAATGTGTGCAATTGGAAGACTTTCTCGCTGTTTCGAGGTGGAGAAGGGGAGGAAAGGTGTGACACATGACCACATGTGGAAATTAACTGGGACTCTCTTTCGTTCAGTTCCCAACATTTGTCTGTATTTAAATTCAACAGAAACGTTTGTGTGAAGACATCATGATACATCACATAGCCTGCAAGCCATAAAAGTATAATTTATAAATGTTTCGGCGAAAATTATGAATTCAGAGCAAGCACACATTTAATTTTAAAAATATTTATTTGTAGTAAGAAATTGTAAAACATTTAGCTATCCGTGAAAATTTAAAACGATATTTTTCCCAACCTTGAGATTTTGAGACCCAGGCGCGCGCCACGTGAGCCTGTGCGGAAATCCGTCTTTGGATGGAGGGCATACGCCATTATTGTAGTAGAGTTTAAGCGCAAAGACCTGATTTACATCAATTTCAACTGAAACGTTTATTACAAAAAAAATGTAAGTAATTTTTTAAGTTACAAATATTTGTAATTTGTTTTATACTTGGAAGTGGGTACTTACGTACTGCAAAAATACGCTAGTTACAAGTATAGTAAAGTAAATTCAGTCCATTCTAAAAGCGCCATAACAGCAACGTTAATCAGCGACTGAGTTTTTTCTTAACTTTTGTACTTCCATAACTTACGCCTTTTTTTTCAATGAACGATTTAATCGAAGCTGGTCTACATAAACGTAAAAGCGCCGTAGCACTTTGTAAAATGTTTTAAATATTAATATTAACGATTGAACATATCGAAATCACACTCCCCCGTCATAAATCAACTGAAGCGAGCTACAACTTAACACAGAATATTGTCGATTTATGCTATTATTTTTTCCCAGCGCAGCGCCCCCTATTGGTGGAAAATATTGGAAGGAGAGAAAATAACAAGTGGGGGAGGGGCTACCTTATCATTTTCTCTCCTTCGAATATTTTCGGCCAATAGGGGCGCTGCTTCAGAAAAAGAACAGCAGCATGAATTAGCAACATTGTGTGTCGAATTGGAGCTCGCTACAATCTATTCCTGGCGAGAGACAGCGACGTCTGTCCGAAACGCGCCGATACGTTCTAGTCAACATAAAGAAAATACGCTCTATAACGTTAATACTAATATTTTATGTTCGACAAAGGTCGTTCTCGGACGTTCCAAAAACTCAAAGCATATTTCATAAAATCATAATTTATTTTTATTATTCATCTATATTTATTCATTATCATTTATTTATTATTATTATTATTATATTATATTTATTTATATATTATTATTGTTGTTGTTGTTATTATTATTATTATTGCTATTATTATATTAATATATTTATTTATATATTATTATTATTATTATTATTATTTATTGTTGTTTATTTATTTTATTTATTATTTTATTATTTATTTTACATTCACTCATTCATCTTAGTGTAATTTCTATTGCCTATTGTTGTAAAGATAATAGTGTTTAACCCCAAAACAGAATGTGCTAAAAAGTACGACGCAAATCGCAGGGTGAATCAATTTTTTTTTTGTCTTAAAATAAATTAAGAAATATAAAAAGCAAATGTTTTCTGCATTTCTACTGAGAAAGGAATTTTCGTTCTGTAGAATTTAAAAATGTATATATACATCCATCTCCTTCAAAATATTTTTGATCAACTAAAGGATTGTTGCAGAACGTTGCAAAACATTCTGCTTTGAAGGGGTTTAATGAGATACCGAACATTTACTTGCATTTTAAGTAAGCTCTTTAATACATAGAAAGCAAAGGTTCGTCCAAGTGTTATAAATATTTTTTGTTAATTATTTTAGAGCTTACATACCAGAGGTGCTCGAAAGACAATCTGAGACATTGGTTAGTAGGTACAGGATTTCAAATCATCTAATATTTTTCAAATGGGGGAGTTTAACTACAGCCTTCGTCTAAGAAATATTTATAATTATAACGAAAATCCTTACACAACTTACATTTACAAATATCTATTAATATATAAATTACGCCAAAACCATTAAATCTTCCTGAAGACTGCATATGTTTAATAATATAAAAAGCCAGTACTTTATCCCAAGGTCGTAGTCAGGATTTAATTTCAAGGGGATTCAAAATTTTTTACAAAATAACGAATAATGATGTTACCTTTATCGTAAAGAAGAAATATAAATAGATCAGCTGGCGTAGGAAAAGGAGGGGCTCAAGCCCCCCCCACACACACACACACACACACACTGGATATCAACCTCCTCCCACCCATGAGTTTTGAACTGCTATGCTACTGAAATAGATCATACAAAAATAAATGAGAAAATGCCAATTTTGCCTCCAGACATCATTGTAAATGAATTTAATGAATTTAAGAACAACGTTTTAGGCGTAGGAAAAAAAATTGTAACACATTATTCGATGTACGTTTCGCTTCATTTCTGTTTAATTTTAGATCACTCGAATTCCTGACGAGGGACGGCCATTGCCCGTCCGAAACGTACGTCGAATAATGTGTTAAAATTTTTTCTCTTACACCTAAAACGTTGTTCTTCTTAAATCCATTTATACTGCGTAGTGTTACGTCACCAATCAACCTTATCATTGTGAATATTTGCTTTTAGTTTTGCCATCAAAATTTAATATTTCAGAATCCCCTTCCCTTAAAGAAAATGATTTCTATTCGTTTCTTTCTTTAAAATATTCTCAAATTAATGGTCTGCAACACGAAGCTTTGTAGCCTGAATTTTGGTAAGTCAAAGTTTGAGAGGTTTTCCCTCCCCTTTTTACAAGTTTGGCAAGTAAATAGCACATATATATGTATTTAAAATTTTGTTTCGGGGGGGCCCGTCCCCATGCTCCCCCACTGGATACTGGCATGCTTTATCCTCTCTCTCTTCCATTAAATCTTATATGAGAAAAATCTATAAGATAATATTTTCTTTGTATGAAGATCTAATATTCAATACGTATCCCGCACATTTTAAAATTATTTTTTGAAATATTCTTATTAATATTGATTATAAATAACAGATGCCACAGTGTAAAATAAATATAATGGCCATTCAATTGTATTTCGTCTAGAAGCAAGGCGTTCGATTTTCCATTATCTTAGCTGAGAACATCTTTAGGAAAATCTGTACGTATAAACAGTATATAGACTCATCAGCGGCGTAGTGTGTCTTCAAGCTCGCTTTCAACATCTTTTCAACTCGAATGGAAAATCGCAATATATATATATATAATCATCATAATTAGGGCTCGCCAAATTTGGTCGCCCGATCTCCATTGGCGACTAAATTCTGGCATTTGGCGAGTAGGAAAGCTTTTCATGCTAGGTTCTAAGGCAGGGATCGACAGTCTATAACACGCGTGCCACACATGGCACGCAGGCCAACGTGTAGTGGCACGCAGGCCAACGTGTAGTGGCACGCGGAGTGATTTAAGAGAAAGAAATCTCGAATATATAATTGTTAAAATTCAAAAGATATATTTTATTTATTTTCAAATAAAATGTATTCCTTTCACAAATCTTAGAATCGTGTTGTTAGATATTTGTGGGAAAAATGTACAAAAAAGCAAATCTCCGAATTTAGATTGACTGATCTCTCGAAAGACCCTTGGTTTGGATTGAGTTTCACCTCGTCTCCACCTTTGCACTATCACTTAAATGGGCTCATTACCATGTTAGTGTTAAAACAAAGAGTTGATATTCGCTCTTTTAAACTCTGTGACTATAGAAAATACGAATTCACGTAGATTATCGTGCTTTTTGCATTTGGTATTATTAATCATGCGCCAAATGTGCAAAGGCATTTTCAGAAATGGAATTCTTTTAATATATTAGGGACACCGAAAGATTATACTTAATAATTCCGACACCCACATTTTTAGCTCAAACTAGAACTTTTTTATCATAGGAGAAAACGAGGCATCGCCCCCGACCTAGAGTCGAATTAGGGTCTTTTCGCTGAGCCCAGAGTGCCTTAACCGCTAGGCCATCGAGGATCGGAACGAAGCTCCTTTTCTCCGTATATAAGGTTGTAAGATATTATTACCCTTCTCAGGGTTAACACAATTGATAAATAATGGCCAACACACAAAGACACCGAGGAGAGTTTTTGTGATTTTTCGTGGAGGAATTTATATACTTAATAATTCCGACACCCCCAACTCGCCCCGGAGGCTTTCTGTTTTGACTATTATTTGACAATTGTGTTATCCCTAAGAAGGGTAATAATATCTTTCAAACCTTGCATACGGAGAAAGGGTGCTTCGTTCCTGTTGTCGATGGACGTAGGTCGTAGGTGTCAGAGATTTCTACCTACAACAATTCACCACAAAAAATTACAAAAACACGCCTTGGTGGCTTTGTGTGTTGACCATTATTTGACAATTGTGTTATCCCTGAGAAGGGTAATAATATCTTACATTACCAAAAGATCTTCATAATTTGTACTAAGAAGTAGATAGTATAAACATTTACAATATGAGGAACGACCCTTAGCACAATTTGATATGTGGTTTCGTTAGTACGCGAAACGATTCTACAACGTTACCTCGGCACAATACTCCATTAAGGCTGCCGATCAATGTTTTAGGACTTTCTTTCCTTTTGAGGGGGTGAGTACTATTGTTGTTCATCGAGTATGATTCGCCGCTATTTGATATATGTAGTGAAACTCGGTTACGACGAACACAGATACAAAGAATTCACGGCTATAATGAATAAATAATTTTAGGCTAATTTAATTGGACGTATGATATACAGGGTGTCCCAACACCAGGGTTGCAAACATCTAGGAGTGGTAGGGTACACCTAGACGAACAATATTTGTCATAGAACCTAGGGTCGCAAACCACTCACAGCGCCAGTTCTAAAACCGTCCAGCATGCACAAATAGTGACAACCAGTGCATGAGAAGCGCAAAATGCGATGTCCTAATCATCTATGCACTTGAGCAGCTGACCTGGCGCTTTTCATGAACTGGTTGTAAATATTTGTGCATGCTGGACGGTTTTAGAACTAGCTCTGTGAGTGGTTTGCGACCCTAGGTTATATGACAAATATTGTTCGTCTAGCTGTACCCTACCCCTCCTAGATGTTTATAACCCTGGTGCTGAGACACCCTGTATATAATTTTAACGAATAGTGGCTATAACGAAGAAAATTATCCGGTCCTTTATGTTCGTTATAACCACATTCGACTGTATATGAATTGCGACTTTTTTATTCGAAGTGTAAATGGTGAACAATTGGAGCTAGCCTGCTTTTTAAGTCACGATATGCCACTAATGTAGATGCCCATGAACTAAAAAAAACCCATTCACTAAATACACATACAGAAGGTTAAACACTGGTCAAATAGCAATGGGAATGATCACCCCATTCAAAAAATAACAATACTGACACAGTTAACGTTTTTACTTTTATGTGTTCTTTATTCAAAATTCATTAAAATGTTAGCTCCGTCAATATTGCCATTTTGTGATTAATTTGGAAACATATCCTTTATATACTATCATCACTAAGCCATGTTCATGGAACAAAAAGATTCTTACATCTAGAAACCGTTCGTCTAAACATGAGCTGTATTGGGAAACGAGGCAGCTAAAATTGTTGATGATCTCGTGTATAGGTTTGAACATAAACAACAACGATTGTAGTCTACTGAATATCAATAGAAAATAGTAGATAAAAATGCTGTTGTTCTCTATTTTACCTATTCTCATCCATTTTGTATCAAAGCTTAGATATGACAATAATCTAACGATGCACTCGATCATAGTCTGAATTGCGCAACTCTGGGATATGTTTCTCCACTTTCCCATTTAGAAATACGTGGCTTTTTTTTCCATTTGCTACTGTCCTATGCAATCTTCGATTATTCCTGTATAAAATATCGACATATTTTATTCACCACATCAAGGAAAATATTTCATAACGGCAGAATTTTTTTGCTTACGTTACAAAAATATTCTTTGATAAAATGTGCTTCCAAGAAAGCCGCATTTTCTTTGCTGAATATCTTCCGTTATTTTCCATTTACTTTTTCTATAAAAGGAAATCGCCTAACATGGATAACAAATGCGAACAGAGATGCATTTGGCAAAATTCTTGAACCAAATTATAGATACACTATGAGTCGTTGTGCAACAATTAAAACAATGTAAACAAGCTGAAAATCCTTAACAAGCAGGTCGCTCAGAAAGAAGTTTACCATAAGAACACAGCTGTACATTATCACATGAACCCAGAAAATGTCGCTTTAACAAATTAATTTTAAAATTTACAGCGAAATTTCCGTTTCATTTCTTTCCGCTTTTCCGTCGTTCTGCTTTTACGTCTTTAAAAAATTGTTAACTTAATTCGTTTTCTGGAGAGTCGAGTCACTCGATGACAAATTTTTAAAAATATATCGATATATTTACTGTTTAGTACATCGAAATATATATATCGAATCTTACGATTTATCGATAGAAAATGTCGATATATGGGCGTATCCAATATATCGATTAACTGCTAATATATACAAAATATCGAATTCTAGCTCCGAGGATTATGGTATCGACTTTGAATCGTCGATATTTCAAAAATCGGTGTTGTTACAACAAAACATCAATATAACGAAAATCAGCGACAAAAATTTGAATTTTCCGACTCCAATTACTTGAATATAATCTTAGTATATCTCAAATTAATAATCTATATTTATGTACCACACAGACGTGAATTTAAATATTAAGGATATTAATAATCTGCCTTTATCAAATTGTAATTTAAAAACTGAATTTTTATTAGTTATTACACGTTTAAAAATTTGTGATATAACAGTACTAAAATTTAATTTTATCGTTGCCAAATACCAACTGTTCAAAAGACAAAATGCAATTGATTTTTGTTATTTTTATGTTTAATAATAAAATGTTGATACTGGTAAACAACATTTTTAAAACGTTTAAAATACATTTGTAAATATAGAAAAAAATTGTATTCTCTGCTTTCTTAAAAGTTACCTTGTACTTAAAAAAATATTACAATTACACAATGCAATGGTTAACAAGTAACATGCATAATCCATTATATCATGTTTTTAATAATAAGATACAATAAAAGATAAAGTCGTAATTAAATCACTTGAACTACAAACAATAATTTTTATGCCTATAAAATACTTGAATTAAAACCAAAGTATTTATTTACAATGCATAATCACTCGTGTTTTATAGTTTATTTATATATATATATATATATATATATATCATCATCATCATATTCAACCATTATCTATCCACTGCTGGATGAAGGTCTCTCCAAATGCTTTCCACACAAGTCTATCCTGGGCCATTCGTTTCCACGTCACCCCAACCTGTTTTCTTATTTCATCCACCCATCTAGTTTGAGGACGTTTTCTAGGTCTTCGGTGGTCTCTTGGAATCCAGTTCAGAATTTCTGTTGTCCATCGTTGATCAGTTCTTCTTGCAATATGCCCAGCCCATCGCCATTTCAGCCCTTTTACTTTAACAATGATGTCCTCTACTCTAGTTTGCTCTCTCACCCAAGTGTTTCTTTTTCGATCTCTCCTAGTTATTCCAAGCATGCTGTTGGATACACTCTGCATTGGCTTGAATTGTTACAAATAAATGATGACGGCCACATCGAGGAACACCCATTACATCGTCCTGTACACGATTAACAGCTGCTTAAATGTCATATTTCTTTACGCACTATCTGCATGTGCAAAATTATTATTTTTCCATTGTGCGCCTGCAGCGTCGGCGTACTGTTATTGCTCGCACAACGTTCATTTTAAAATGTTTCGATGCAATAAGTGTTACTAAATGTTAAAAATATCATTCATGTTGCGTGTTGGTCATTTTAAAGGTTGCTTTTGCAGTATTGCACTAAAAAGCGCACCTAGCAGACGTTTTTAAAGTAAAAATTTTTTTGCAGATTCCTTTCCCCGCATCCTTTAAATAGTCTATATACCGATTTTGGTGTCAATCCGTTGAACGGTTCGAGCTCCAGGGTGCTCTAAATAGGCCAAGTTTAATTATAACCACCCTGTATATGCATTTGCTATTTTTCACTATATATATGTGTGTGTGTGTGTGTCTACACGTCTTTTTAAGGTCCACCTTAAAAAGGCATAGAATTCATATTATATATTTATAGAGAATTTTACCTTTAATAAAAAATGTTAATATACTTACTTAAACATTTATGTTTATTAAAGTGAACCTTTCTTTAAAGTAATTTCGTTAAAAATTGCTTGAGTGATTTATTTTACCTCACGTCCGGTTTACGTGTTTTCTGGAAACCAAACTTGACTTGAAAACGGGGGCATACAACGTATTTAATATCATAAAAGAAGAAATTTTATGACATCTACGACTTCAAACGTCTACTACTAGGAAGCCAAAGAAAATATTACCTACAACTTCTTTTTAACAATTAAATGACTTGTTTGAGATAGTGATTCAAATGCAGTGCAGCTCCGAAGGATAAAACTTCATTCTTGGGTTAGGAGAAATGGCGTTAATGCCAGTAAGTGGAAGGAGAAATCCTACAGTTTAGTTTGGAACTGTTACAGTTCTGCCCAAACCCTATACTTAAGGCTTAATGGTACTTTAGAGAGCCTCCTTAAAAGGAGTAATTCCGTGGTTGTAAAGAGCAAAAACTTTCTCCATGGTTGACAGTTTGGTCATTTTTTTCCGTTCATAAGAATATTATCTGGAATTTGGAGCACAGTGATAGTTTTACCCGATTATAGTGAGGTATCAATCCGAAATATGACTTAATATAGTAGAATTATTTAATAACGAGTATTCGTTATATCTGAATATTTCCTATAACGAGAATGAAGTTTCCAATTTAGTGGGTTTCAATTATTTTTAGGGCAAATCCCAACAAGACGCTTACACTTTTTCAATCGGTACTTTAACTTTTTTGCGCTTAAAAATTTCCTGTTTTCTCAAATCCTGTGTTAATTTTGAATAACAGTTAACCGCAAATGTAGTTTTAAGAACATTTTATGTCGGCAGGTTTATAACAAGGGGGCGGGTATAATTTTAGCATAAATATCCTTGCCGACCCCTTCATGTAGTAGTATTCTGACACGCAGTAATTAGTTGCCAAAATTTTAAAAACCGGTTTGTTGGCTTAGAGAAACTTTTTAAACTTGTTTTTATTTTCAAAAATACTGCAACAATTGATTCGTAAGGACTGGCAAACCGATTTTAATAACAAATAAAATAACGCGACCGACGAACCGAAATTAAGTAATAGGAAGCCAGTACGAAATTCCCTACATGATTCGAGCGCTTTTTTCATTTAGTAACTGAAAACACCAACTTTTACTCAAATTTACCCGTAATTTTCATGTATATACGTGTATATGAATTCATAATATATAGCATTTGTAATTTTCTTCAAAAATTCTCGAAAACTCACTTTTTGAACAGAAGTAGTTTTAAAGAAAGTGCCTTCATCAACAGAAAATTGTGTCTGAATGTAAATATTGCATAAATAAGGGTTTATATTTGAGAAGGGTAATTATTGAGTGACAATAGGTTAGCAAGTGTGTCTGAAGTTATTTTATTACATATGAAACATCTTTAAAATTACAACTCTCTATATGAGAAATAAGAAAAACTAGTAGTTTGGACTAGTTCAGAGTATTACGTAAACAGCTTTAGTGAGGGGGGCTGTTGTGCTTATTTTCTTGTTAGCCAATGTTTATTTTGCTTACCGAGGGGGTATAAATGGCCAAAATATTGCTTACATAATATTTGAACGCCCCCTTTTTTGGTACCTATATGAATATTTATAAATACTGTAGGCCTTCAATATAGCGAAGTCAAAGGTTTCATCACTGGCGTACGCAGGGGAAGTGTTATTGGTGTTTATGGCCTCCTCCATTTTAAACAAACCGTTTGTATGGTCTCCTGATGTACATAATAACAAGGAATAAAGTATTACTTACTTACTTACTTACTTACTGCAATGAAATTTTGTATATTTGACATAGGAATATATGCATTGTATCTCTGTAACCCTACAAACTGAACCTATAACCTCCTTATATGAACTTTTCGTACGCCTATGGGTTTCATGAACACATAGAAATGAATTTCCCATGCTATGAAAGGAGACTTGAAATTAGGGGTTTCACCAAAACCTCAATTTATGAAAGTTCGATATATGGAAATTCTACACTGCATTGAATAAAGGTTATATCAATGACTTTAAACAAACAATGGATGCCAACTATACCGTTAATGTAAAGGTATACAAAGATCAGCCCATTGAAAGAAACGATCATTCATTACAAACGATATAACGAAGGATTACAATCGAATTCCCTGCATTTCCGGTTTTTAATAAAAACAATTGTTTGGAAATTTTAAACTCTGTCTTTGGCATTCTTACTGAAGAAATTACTGTGAGTTATATCTCGTAACTTGCGTTTGAGGGACGCCAGCATGGCGACGTTTCCAAATGGTTGTAGTTGTTTCCACGAAAGAAGAAAGGCATTTCGCAATTTGGAAAATGTGCTTGCTTGGCACCATTATTTAAAAACGCTATTTTTACATATTTGCGGTACTCCATTTCGGGAAGATTGATTATTTTATAGTTACTTTTTAGAAGTTTGTATGAGGAATGAGCAAATGCTTTGAGCAGTAATTAAAATTTGTTTAAATTAAAAACGATATTTTTCCCAAAATCTTTTTGCCCTTCCTTTATTTAAAAAGTTATTAATGAACGTTTATTTGCACTGTGCAATATGAGTATATATTAACAAAACTCTTTGACAGAAAAAAGGGATTCAAAAGTCTAAATTTTATAAAACAAAAAGAAATTGTGAAAATAGGAGTTTTAAAATTTCTCAGAAAATCATGCAATGACAGTTTAGGTTTCTGTTCTTGCATCTGATCATTAAACTAATATTTTGACTATTCCATAGAAGGTAAACGAAGCACTGACTTAATCGGAGTCGCTATCTAAATTTGAATCATTGTTTTCTCGTTACTAAGATACAATCATAAAAACTGAAAACAAGTACTTGAGTTGGCAAAAAGAGTAATAATAAAACGAATCAGTAATCTTACAACTTATATTGTTATCAGGGACAGAAAAAAGATCTTATCCATCACCACATCGCGATCAAACGCTTTTCATTTTCACATCCTCTTGGCCAAGGTTATCGTGTGTTATGGTTCAACGGGCCATTTGTATTTATTGTAACTAGGATGGCGTCTTGCCTGAAGCAGACTCACAAACACCGTAGAACCACTTACACAGAACTCGTTTACCATTTGAAAGATTATAAAGATTACATTCTCTCTTTATAATCTTTATATCTACCATCTACTCAGGAGAAAATTGGTACTCCATTGCGCGCATGGGCGTAGCCATGGGGTGGTTTTGGGGATTGTAACCCCCATTGCAATGAAATTTTGTATATTTAACATAGGAATATATGAGTTGTAGCTCTGTAACCCTTCTCATTTAGCCTAATTCATCCCTTTCAATTTGGCTTCCTCCCCCATAAATCCACTGAACAAGCTATTCTTCATTTCCTTGATCCCATTGGAAAAGTTCTTGATAAAAGACCTCTTACTCTTTCTGGGTTTGTTTGGGTTTTTTTTTCCGATATTTCAAAGGCTTTTAATTCAATTTCCTACCCTTTTCTCATCCAAAAATTAAAGTCATTTGGTATCAGAGGCCCTATACTTGACTTGTTTTAATCAGTGCTATCTAATCGTTAACAGATTGTTTTTTGTGATAGAGCTGCTTCTCTTCCGCTTTTTAATCATTTTGGTGTTCCTCAGGGATCTACATTTGGGCCTCTGCTTTTTTTTCTGGTCTTCATTAATGCTCTCTTCAGTGTTTTCCCCCTTGGTCAACCAACCATCTAGGCTGATGATGTTTGTTTCCAGATATCCCACAATGATTTTTCTTCTTTTGTATTACTTGTTCAGGATCAGGCGGACATGGTTCTCAGCTGGTTTTCTGATAATAAACTTAGGGTTAATAATTCTAAGCTTCATGCAATACTCTTCCATAATAAACGTGGTTGTATTTTTCCGACTCCATATTAATCAATAATCTCTTGATTCCATTCTCTTATACCTTTACTTTTTTGGGCATTGTTCTTCACCACAAACTATCTTGGACTCCTCATGTTGACCATGTACTCTCTAGCCATTTGGCGCAGTATAGCCCAGATGCTCTTGCGCCATAAAACACCTAAACAAACAAACAACTCTCTAGTCTTTCTAGAGTTCTTGGTATGATTCGCAGGGTGAATTCTTCCCTTTCTCTCAGGGCCTTATTTGCCTTTTACTTTTCCTTTGTTCAATCAAGGCTGTTTTATTGTTGTAACGTTTGGTCATTTTCAGGGCAGGCAGACAGACAGATAAAAACGTATGTGATAAGTACACTCAACCTTCTGTGTTCTGGATTTCCATTTGTGGAAATTCGAATCTACTCAAACTCCGCTTAATGTCCTGTTTTTTCCATAGGCACACCCAAATTCAAATGGAAGAGTTTCGCTTCCCAGAAACCTTTTAAGTGTAATTATCCTTTAAAACTGTAAAGTTCGAAATAACATTTAGGGCACCTTAAACGCTGCCACTGTAATGAAGTACTTACTTATACATACAATTACCATTAGAATAAGAGAATTTGGAAAGTAATTTATCACCGCCGGTCATTAATAACTGCCGTTACTGCTGACATTATTAATATTGGAAAAAAATCATATGTCCTAGTATTCTCCCTAGGAAACCGTTTTATCTACAAACGGCATATCTTTATTACCATTACCATGTTTACATTGTCATATATTCTAAATTATTTGCATCTCATGGAATTTAAACATCCCAATTCACCGGAAATGAGATGGTCTCTCCAATCAGACGTACATTCAGGGTAAATTAATTCGCTGTGTTTAAACTGTTTTGTAATATCTATTATCCATATATTTCTTTTCACAAATTTAAATTCGTTTCTTTTATTTTTATTAATACGCGCATAATTTACATAAATAATTATTTTACTGAACAGTATATATAATTGAGTCCAGTCCAGAACTTAACTCCTTACTTTCTTTTGTCTCCAAAGTTTCGCTTAAGTTAAACTAAAAACGTTTTAAGTCTGGAACTGCATGAACAGATGAAAGAATTCATGTTTAATGAATTCTTTCATCTGTTTTTACAGATTTAGTATAAATTGCGAATTTTTATATTTTATACTGATTTTATCTTAGATATATTGAACATAGAAAGAATTCCGTACGAACCTTTACAAACGTACCAACAAAGCATGAATTAGAAAAAAGTTACATAGCATATTGGTTGACTGAGTAGCGTATGCGTTCAAATCTTTTCTTTTCTTTATATTTTCTACAAGGCTACAAATTTCAGCTAATGCACCTGGAGCCTAGCATACTCTAGTCTGCATTATAACCAATAGGTCAGTAAGGGAATTTCTATTTAAGATCAACCATCTAATGGCTAAAATGTTGGACATTACTTTTCGGCGAAATTCCATCGATCGTTGGTCAAAATTAAGCAGCGTGAGTGGTCTCACAAAAGACTTGCCAAGATCAATACCGCATACCGTGCCGAACTACCACAATGAACTATCAAAAAAGCATAAAAACAGCTCTTTTAATGAAATCGGAAATAAGCTTTTAGCCAAGGAGCGAATCGTGGTAGAAAGGACAAAAGAAGAGAAAAAAGGAGTGAGAATAAGAGGAGGAAAATTCCGTTTAGAAAGGAGCTTATACTTGAGTAATCGTTCGAATTACTGGTAGAAAGGCTTTGCACTTACTTTTACTAATACTCTCTTCTTATCCTTTTTTTCCCGATGATTTTTTTTCTCGACTTTCTTATCTTCGGACTGGTATTGGAAAGGTTTGACATAAAAATTATTTTCCTATAAAAGCGAATGCCTGGAAAATCCCAAAGCTTTTGCATATGCAAATAAATAAGCGACTGAATGCAGCTAATCAAGATTTCAGACAAGTGCTATTTGTGTGCCCATTTATAAAGTGATGTTGTATTAAACAGAATTGAAATTAAAAAATTTTGACAAAGGCTATCACCCTTCTACTCATCAGAGAAGGTCCACCACTGCAGTATAAGACAATATTTCTGAAATATGGAAATAATAATCCAATCCCATTGAATCTTACTATACCACCTGGAAGTTTTGGACAGAAAAACGAAAAAAAAAATTGAACGTTAGTTTCTGTCATAACTGCACACATCCCAAGAACGTAATCGAATTAAAAATAGTGTGGGTTGATTACGAGTGATAGCGCGCATGCGGTTGAGGTTAAACCATAATTTAACCACCAGTAACCTTCATGGGCGGATTCACTATTTTGCCGCCGCTATGTTATTTTTGCCACCCTGAGGCTATGTTTTGCCGCCTCTTTCTACGTCCCCCCCCCCCCTCCAATCAGTGGTAAGAACATAAAAATTGTTACATTCAATATACGCCAAAAAATTTTGTGTCGATAATAAATATGCCGAAAAACAAACTCATAAATTGAAACATAAACATTAAACAATATTAACTTATATTGAAGTATTATTTCTTTTTGGTATATAATAAATCAAATTCAATTTTATTGAAATAAATTTTAATTTTAGCAAAAAAACAAGGGCCTATCAAGCACTGGTATTTAAATGGAAAGCATGACGTCTAGCTTTCTTCTCGGCAAAACATCTGATTATATCATATGGTATTGATTTTGTTATATCAAACTTAATACACAAAATTTTGCCGCCCTAGTCTATAGCCTAGTATAACCTATTGGGAAATACGGCATTGGTAACCTTACTCAACGCATTAAATTAAATTCATGTTATTGCCTAAACGAAAAATCTACATTTATGAAAAAAGTCACAAGGATAAATACAATAGAACTTAAATGATTCCAACTTCGGTTAATCGAAATGGCCTTCCTTCCTTCCTTCCTTCCTCCATCCATCCATCCATCTATCATCTATCTCTTTATTTATTTTCACTTGTGCAATGCTTTCAGAAAAAAGGCTCATATTTGTTTTTTAATATATTCCAGCCTTAAGAGAGAAGTTTATATCGGACATATACAAAGGTGCACATGCAGTGAAATTTATCTATAACCATACTGTCTGTAACCATATTTTTCCCGGTCCTATGCGTATCGTTTTAGACAGACTTCTCCGTACTTTGCACTTATTAAATATATACGAAGGTATCTGACTCTTTCTAAAGCAGTTAATTTCTTAATATAACAGATACATATATTTCGTGGTGGTGTTTTTTTCACTACCAGTGTAGTCGTTTAGTAATACGTAATTAAAGACGTTTTTAGTTGTTTTTTCGCTTTTGCACTGAAAATTGAATTTTTCGATTATCCAAAGTTCCGCTCATCCAAAAACGGGTCCGCTCCCTTTATTTCGGATGTAAATGTAAAATTGTAAATAAAATTTAGTTCCTATGGGTCAAATTATCACTTTACAAAACTTGCATTACATTTGCACGTTATTTCTCACATGACTGAAGAAAGCTAAATGTAAACTAATTTCATTGCAGACTCCTAGTTTAATTTCTCATGAAAAGAAAACGTTTGAATCCCAAGAGAAAACTACAATTCGCAAAAGATAAAAAGCAAGCATTTTTGTTATGTGTGATTGCTACTTTATTATTGCCTGTGACCTAAATCAATGACCCGATTACGTGTATCCAAAGCCATGCGAGTAAAAGAGAAAGGTGGAGAAAACATTAGTGTTTGCTCCTTTTGAACGAATAAAATATATAAACACTTAATAAATAAATGTCTTAAGATATCTACCTCACTTAACAAATTGAAAAGAAAGAAATAAAAAAAAAACATAAATGTATGCACTTATGAAGAGCGAGTAAGAATTTGGAGGTTCATAATTATACAGGGTGATTCTAAATTCAGAGAACAAACTTTATTCGGTGATAGGGTAGGCGCACTAAAACGAAAATTTTTTGTCGAGCAATATTCTATATGTAGTTTCACGTAGACTTTCACAGCGCATTATAACAATCAACACAGTAATATACTATATGCTTGCAAATATCTCAATTAAGCGCCAAAGGGTGCTTTTTGGTGCTAGAAAATCGCCCCAATTACTTGGAGGCCACTTTTTTGGGGTGGGGAGGGACGATGGATGGGCCAAGGTGGACCTGTCGCTTGGCCATTATGATCGCCCGATTTATCAAGTCTCGATTTCTTTCTATAGGGACATCTGAAGGGCCTTGCGTACAAGGCTCCCATTACCTGATGCAGGACCTTGTCATCAGACTTGCTGTTGCTATTACAACTATTCGAGAAATACCTGTCATCTTTGAAAATGCACGCCAATCAATGCGTCGACACTGTCAGGCATGTATTACCGTCGGCGGTCGCTCATTCTATTGTAAACTAAAGACAGTAAAAGTCTTTTTTCATTTTCTGAGCAATTCTTGTATTAACACTTAAAGACGACAGTTGTAAACATACAATTTTTAACAAAAAATCACCCCTTAAAGTTTGCCCTATAAATCAAGAATCACTCTGCATAATGAAAGTCCAATATATTTATTGTTTTTTTACATTTTTAAGTCCAAAAACACGGCGCGATATTTCATTTAAAACAGGATCGACTGCTTAAAATGGTCATCAAATCACTTGCACCTACCTTTACAAATAAGCCGCCCTCAAGAGGGATAAAGGAGAAATAGTGCAAATGTGTAAAAAAATAAGTACTTTATTGGTTATCACGTACCTAAAAATAAATATTGAACAAGGTCTATGATGACGCAAGGTGCCGATTATGCGGAAGAAAATCACCTTACCCTAAAACTACTTAGGAAATCATCTTACCCTAAAATTACTTAGGAAATCGCCTTACCCTAAAACTACTTAGGAAATCGCCTTACCCTAAGGCCGTTCCTCTTCGATAGCTAAGAAATAAAATGTAAACGTGAAAGGTATATTTCATTTTATATTCTCGGAAGGAACTTCAACTGCAGTTACAAAATTTAAAGGATTATGAACATTAATTTGCAGAGAAAGAGACAGAGGCCTCATATAGCAATTATAACAGTAAGACAAAGACATAAATGTCAATTCTTCCAGTTTGTCAAATGCCTATATCTCTCTACAAGCTCTAAGGATATACCATGCGATAGGAAAGGCATATATTTGTTTAATGGAGAGGGTAAGAGAATACACAAACACCCGCTTGTTTTTCTCTTCAATACGTTTATAATCACTTTCTTCATTAATAAGTACCCCTATCATCAACTAAAATCTATTACTCAGGGCATTTATAACACCATTAACCAAATGAAAATGACACAGAAATTGACAATACAGCCAGTTTATTTCGAATGACCCAGAAGCTTATAAATTATCTGCCATTCAATCACCAAAACATCTACTGCAGCCTCTTGAAATTCGTTATTTATATCATTTATCATAGTTAAAATAAAGTGGATTTTTTTTTATATAATTTGTTTTGGAAATTTTTTTAAAAAATTGTAATTTGCGAACATAATTTATTTTAATTTTAACGCGATAAATTTGACCGGGAAACGAAAATTGTGATCTATATATACAGGGTGCGCGAAAAGTTCGTAAAAACTTTAAAAAATCATTAAAAAGGAACAAATAATGATAAAGAAGTGTGGTTTACACAAAAAAATTTCTAGCAAAATCGGATTTATTTTAGTAGCAAAAAATGTTTAGTTCAAAAAATCACCTACAAATGGTGCTGAAAACTCCAAAAGACAATGGACAGGACAACTGTGCATTCCATCGATTTATTATTGCAACAGTTGTTCAAAACATTGTATGACAGAACTAAGGCGAACAAGACATGTGGACATTTCTCGTCTTCAGTTGTTTCTGGCGCAGTATAGCCCAGATGCTCTTGCGCCATAAAAAAGCCAAACAAACAATCAGTTGTTTCACCGGTAGAAACTTTCGCAACGCAATGGCTTCTAATTCAACGTTCAAGTAAAAGAACTTCACAAGCAACGCTGGATCTGGCAGCGATAATGTTCTCCATTTATGCAGTACTGTTCGATTCGGATGAACAGTCCACGTGCACACAGGTCTTTTATTGCAAGCCTGAGTTGTATACTTCTACTGAATATCTTGCGTATCAACGCCGTCTACAGGTGACTTTTTAAGCTAAGTTTTTTTTTTGTTTTTTTTTATTGTTTTTTACTAAAAAAATCAGATTTTTCTGGAAATCCTTTGGTGCAAACCGTACCTCTTTATTTGTTCCTTCTTATAATTTTTTAAAGTTTTTACGAACTTTTGGAGCACCCTGTATAGAACAAAAAACATTTACAAATTATATGTAAAGAAAATCCAAGGGGAAAAGAAAGGATGAAGAACGACGAACACAAATTCGAAGCTTAACAAACATGTTATAAAAAGCTTGTTTCTTCATGAACTATGACCAGGGCCGGATTATTGCATAGACAAACAAGACAAATGTCCAGGGCCCGCTTCTTTTGAGGGTCCCGGTGCCGTGAAAACTCAACGCTACTTCAAAATCGTGGCCAATCGGACCTTATTATCAAGACAGTATTTTTATCACGACACGAATTTCCGCGACATTTACAGCGAATTTTAGAGTTTTTTTTGTATGTACGTTGTATGCAAATATGTTATCTTTATCAACTCTATTTTCAAAGTTTAAAATTTAAATTTCAGAACGGATTTAGCGATTGATCAGATATAGCGAACATGTTCATTGGTCCCAAGATCCTCGTTATATACGGATCCTACTGCAATTACATAGGCTTAATTCATACTACAAGGGACCCAGAAAAAAAAAATGTTTAGGGCCCACGAAGCCTTAATCCGGCCCTGACTATGACTCCATGTGACTATACCCAAAATAAGCACTCA
>QLNU02015360.1:9304666-9317279 GCA_006491805.2 Dysdera silvatica | reverse complement strand
TTAGCGAGATCCCAAGGCCCAAAGGCGCCAAAAAACAATGTACAAATCCAAATAATATTACAGTATAAACACTAATATGTACAATATAGGGACATTAAATGTAAAATCAATATAATACAAAATCACACGTAGATACATTTGATACATGCAAAATAGAAATATGTAGAGGTGTAAAAAAGAATATGATTGCCAGAACAGCTAGAGCTGTCCACAAGGAGGTGTGTTTTCACTCCTCTTGTGGTCACTAGTTGCTGATGAATTAATCAAAAAGGTCAACTTTATGGGCTACTATACACAAGCCTATACTGATGACATTGTTATACTTGTGAATGGTCCCTTCCCTGACACTTTACAAGAACTTATGTAAAGAGCGCTTGACTTAGTGCTTAAATGGTGTAGAGATACAGAACTTGCAATTAATCCGTTAAAAATTTCTGAAGTTCTATTTACGCACAAGAGAAAGGTCAACATTTCAACAATGAGGCTGGATGGAACGATTATTCCTCTTGTTGACAAAGTAAAATATCTTGGGGTTACACTTGACCACAAGCTTACGTGGAAGCAGCATATACTTACTTGCCTAAAGAAGGCTACCTCTGCATTCTTTGGATGCAGATGGGCCATTGGTATGTCTTGGAGTCTTAAACCTAAGGTTATGTACTGGCTTTACAGTATGATGGTGAGACCTATCATCACATGCAGCAGTGGTCTGGTGGCGCAGGGTTCTACATAGGGAAACCAGATAGAGGCTGGTTAGGCTACAGAGGATGGCATGCCTGGTTATCACTGGTGCTCTGAGAACTACACCAACTCGGACACTTGAAATTCTTCTGGGGCTCTCTCCGCTGCACATCTTTGTTCAACATGAGGCAGGCATTGGAGCAACCAGATTAAATTGCGATGTCCATTGGCGTGTCAGGCATGCACACAGGCATACCTCAATTTGGACAGTGTTGCATGAAACTTGTACATTGGTAAAGATGAATCAGGCTAATATCTGTAATCGTTCTATTTTCATGAGATCACCAGATGTGGACTTTCAATTTAGGAAAGATTGGATGGATGGACATGTTCTTGATGGATCTGAACTCATCTTCGATACTGATGGTTCAAAGATAAGGAACCCATCAGGGGCTGGTGTCTTTAAACCTAAACCTAAGTTCAAACTTTCTGTTGCCTTGGGAGAATGCTGCACTGTCTTTTAGGCGAAAATTTTTGCTATCTTGACTTGCGTTCAAGAACTTGTTAAGAAGACAATTCGCAATCATTGTATTGCAATTTGTTCCGACAGTCAAGCAGCACTGAGAGTACTGGGAAAAGTGACTGCCAGTTCCAAACTCGTACTGGAATGTCGAAGTATACTTGATAAATTATTAAAGTTCAACAAGGTGAGACTAGTGTGGGTTCCTGGTCATCAGGGCGTGGAGGGGAATGAGATGGCTGATGGGCTAGCAAGGCTTGGTTCTTCCACCAGGCCTGTTGAACTTGAGCCGTTTGTTCCTGTCTCAGGTTCTGGGATCAGGCAAGCATTCAGGTCAATCCATGATAAGGAAACTGCTAAAGAGCGGTCACACACTTCTGGTATGAGGCAATCAAGAAATTTCATCAAAGATACCTCTAATAAGAATCAGAATTTTTTATTGGAACTTGACAGAAATTCATGCAGAATCTTGGTGAGCCTACTCACTGTATACTGCCTTAGGAAACATCTATATACCATCAAGGTTGCTGATGACCATATATGCAGAGGATGCAATCAAGCTGCTGAAACAGTGGAGCACGTTGTTGGTGAATATGTTGCCTTTGCGGAACTTAGATTCCGAATCTTTGAGGCTCTGCATATATTACCTAAAAAATTCAGTGATCTACGTTTAATCGAATGCCTTACCTTCTGTAAGGCAACAGGGATTTTTTGCTATTAATTTCTAGATTATATAGAGAGGTACAATGGGCCTATCTGGCCTAGGTGCTTTTGGCTTGCCACTCTCTTGTATTCATTCATTCATTCTTCAAGCAGTAGTGATGAAGATAAAAACGAAGAAGTAACATCTCCATCTTTTAAAGATGTGGTGAATAGCATCGGGACACCTAGAAACTTTTTCGTGTGTCACTCTACTGAAGGAAAAACTTTTCTTAGTTCAATTGGCAATGCTTTTCTTCAGGTTCAAAGACAATCAACCCATCAAATCACAATAAAAAATGTTCAAGCGACTGTAAACTATAATTCTTAGCTGAGCTCTTTTTTAACAGTATCCAGATAAGGAAGATTACATATGTAATCAAAATTCACAATGGCAATAAATATGCGATTTTTTATACGTTCTTTGTAAGTTAAAGAAAAAAACAAGATTTTCTCTCAAAAATTGAGATATCTACAGGGAGAGTCAGAACGAATGGAACAAACTGCAAGGGGGAGGGGGGGGAAGGACGACAAATAAGTCACATTTGGCGAAATCCCCATGTCCGCAAACTAGCCAGTTTAGCTGTAGCGCGTAACTACTGTTAACGTCCATTTCGGTGCTACGTAGGCCATTACGGCAATAAGAAAAAAAAATTAATGCATAAATTAAGTGAATGAGCTAATAATACAGCAGAGACAAAGAAATCCGGAATTCCGTTTTCTGATTTTGATCTGTGTTACTGTTTAGTGAAAATAAGCCTAAAACTGCCTTTTTTTTAACACACTGGAAAAGAGTTGAGAACTGCCAAGTATGTGCAACAGGTGAAGAACATCAAAATAAACATTTTTTGTTCAGTGCCTTTTTGTCTAAAATTAGCCGTTCGGGCACTACAGTGAATTTAGTATTTGGATCCACCACATTCAAGGTTTCTACAAATGGCTACAATGCGCCATTTCAAGAATTTTTAAAATTATTTAATGTCAACGGACGTCGGGTTCTCTCCGGCGATTTTTTAAAATCAGTTAAATTCACTGGAATTGCATGTGTAGAATTCGCCGCTTCAGTTGCGACCATGGATTCTACACATACAATTCCGGTGAATTTAACTGATTTTAGAAAGTCGCCAAATAGAGCCCAAGGTCCATTGACATTAAATAATTTTAAAAATTCTTGAAATGGCGCATTGTAGCCATTTGTGGAAGCCTTGGACGCAATGGACCCAAAGACTAAATTTACTGTAACGCCCGAAAGGCTAATTTTAGGCAAAAAGGGCACTGAACAAAAATTGTTTGTTTTGATGTCCTTTACCTATTGCACATACTTGGCAGTTCACAACTCTTTTCCAGTGTGTTAAAAAAAAGGCAGTTTTAGGCTTATTTTCACTACATAACACAATCGAGATCGAAAGGGAATTCCAATTTTTTTGTCTCTGTTGTATTATTAAGTCAATCACTTTATTTATGCATTAAAAATGTTTTTATTGCCGTAATGGCAAGCGTAGTAACGAAATGGACGATAACAGTAATTACGCTCTACAGCTAAACTGGCTCGTTCGCGATTGGATTTCGCCAAATATGGCTTATTTGACGTCCTTTACCACCCCTTTCAGTTTGTTCCATTAGTTCTGAATCACCCTGTATACCTGTATGCATAAATTATGATAAATTTTATTTTTAAAACAAAAATGGAAATTTAAATGGATAGGAAAAACTTTCTTATAATTATTATTTTTTATTATGTATATTAGAATATAAGGGTAGCCATCTTTTACGTATTAGCTTGGTGAACTTAATTTTCGGCTGTACGTTTTTTCGTTTATACAACTTTTAGCGGTAATCCCTTGAAAGACGTATAAACAAGGTTCAACTGTACTAAACTTTTCGAAATAAATCTAGGTTTCTATGAAAATTTAATCCCACCCACCCACGTAAACTTCAGCCTTGTTTGTTTAGCCCGTGTTAGATTTTTAGTTTGACGTGCTTGCTGTACATTTTCTTATTATTATTGTGTCATATCCACTTAGCAAACGTTGGCAATCATCTTGGTGATCACTCCTTTGTCCCTTGGTGCAAGAAAGAGTGATGTATTCGTCTTTCGAAACCAGTTTCTTAAATTTTTGAGCCATGGTATTCTTCTTCTGCCGGGTCCTCGTTTGTTTTCAATCTTCCCTTGCGTGATGATGCGCAAAATGTTATACCTCACAAGTCTGACTTTCAGTTTTAGATTCAAATTATTGTTACCAAGGCCGTAAACAGAGGAGGACGAAGGGGCAAATGCCCAGGGGCCGGACGCGAAAATTTTTCGTTTTTCTTTGTAAATTGTCATTAAATACATCTAAAAACAAAACAAAAATATCCTTCTAACATTCTAAAATTTCCTCTCTCACAATAGAAAGCTCTATGACCATCGTCGATTACAAGCTCTCATTTAAATTAGGATAGGCTTTGATATATCACCGTGAAAAACTTGAATCACCGTGAAAGGCAGAAGAGCACTGTTTGATGTAGGTGTTACAACTACATTGCTTGCGGATCATTTTTTTTCATGCACAAGGAATCCAATCAGCAGATTGAAATTGCAGAACCGCCGGAGTATACGTCAAGTTGTAAAACTATTAGGTGGTTGCATTGAAATCCGCTGTTTACATGTAGATGGCTCTGACTTCATATTCTGTGGGCTGTTTTTACAGCCGTTAGTTGTGCCATCTGGAAGTTTAAACATTTTCCACTAAAATTCAGTCAACAGACATTATCCGTTATTTATAATGGGGTTCCTTTACAACCAAATAAGAATGAAACGTGGTAAATTGTTTTTCCAACGTGTACATCTACACTATTTTGATTTGGATCGAAGTGCAGCAGAACCTCATAAATTGCTTGTAAAAACTTACGGTGATTTGGCTCCATCGGAAATAATATGCTGAGATTGGTTTCGATGATTTGTAAATGGTGATTTTGACATTCACGACAAACAGTGGCCTAGTTGGTCAATCGAAAAAATGCTAAGGTGAACAACTGCATGCTCTATTGGAGAAAAATTCCGCTAAAACATTTAAAGAATTGGACTGAACAAATAGGAGTTGATAAATCAACTATTTTACGACGATCGCAAGCCATGAAAAAGATACAAAAAGAAGGAAAATTGCTGCCACATGTTTGACCGAAAATGCCATTGCCAATAGGTTAAATACCGGCATTTTTTTTCTCGAAAGCCAAAGAAAGCAAATTTTCGTGTGGCGTATCTTGATGGGCGATGAAAAATGTATATATTTCGACAATCCGAAACACGGAAAATCAGGGGTTAATCCTTCCCAACCATCAACGTTTACTCCCGAACTATGTCAACACACATTTTTCAACATGGTGGAACCTAAACCATAAGATTCTATAATTATCGACCAGAACCGAAAAGTTATAGTGGCTAAAGTTAGCGTAAAGGTCCCTCTATTTTGGAAATGGGACACAAGACTCTAATTTCTGCAAATCGAAACGCAGTTTCGAAATAAAAATACAACTACAGATCAAGCAAAATATAATATCGTAATAAGTTCTATAGATACGGATGATGTTCTATACCAAGTAGCTGACATTTTGGCGAACCCACCAACAACCGGGAATTATGACGAACTAAAAATCATTTAGTTTCAACTTTTACGGACAGTGAAAACCAACGAGCACAAAAGTTATTCACCGACCTTCAGCTTAGCGATTGAAAACCTTCGCAAACACTCGCTGGGATGGGAAACCTTGCGGTAGATAAAGTCAGCGAGAAATTCTTAAAAGCACTATATTTGCAAAGACTACCTACAAAAATAAAAAAAAATTCTATCAGTAATTAGCGACAACTTTTCGTAATTGACGACCATGGTTAATAAAATCTGGGAACCCACGCCATCATTCCAACATGCGCCAGTCACATTAAATAACAACTCATTACAAACAACGCTGGAAGACCTAAAACAAATATCAGAGCTAGGACAAGAAATCGCAAGTATTGATAAAAAGACGCCAATTTTATCGATAACCCCTATCGATCCAGATTTTCCTCATCTGTCCGAAAATTATTTTTCATCATAGCAAATTTGGCCAAAAAGCACTTACATGACAACCATCGTGTGAAATGTTCGACAATTTCAAGCAAAACGAAAATTCGGGAAACTAAAAACCCGACTTACCGAAGCGACAATAAGTTCAGTGGCTGAATTAAGTTACCTATATATAAGTGACAAAGAAACGGCCCTACTGTTCTTGATAGCTGAAGGAGCAGAAATTTCAGTAGAAATAAAGATTTTGAAAAAAGTTGAACTTTTTTCCACCAACGGTACAAGAATCAAAACACGCGGACAAAAATTACTGCACCTTGACCTCAAATTATGTAAGCCCTTTAATTGCCCATTCGTCATTGTTGAAGTTGCACGCCCTAAAATCTGAAATAAACAGTCCTCCAGTTTAGTCATAACCAAGAAGTTTGCCTTCCGAAAAAGTGAAAGTAACAAAAAAGGAATTTAATTGCATACTTCAAAACGGACTTTATAGACCATCAAAAGTAACTGGTCTAGTGCCGTTCATTTTTAGTGAAGAGGTCCGGAGACAAGGAACCATGCCGAGAATACCATGCACTTAGCAGAAGTGCAATACGAGACCGATATCCCATTCCAATCCTAACCGATCATGGTATATGGGCTTTCAAAATGCTGCTCAAACGTTTCAAAGATTTATGAACATTTCGCTATCAGGACTCAACTTCGTGTTCAGTTGCTTTGACGGCATTCCTATTGCATCAAAGAAGGACAAACAGCATCACGTGCATTTAAAAAAACGATTTCAAGGGCTTAATATATACGAGTTATGCATAAACCCTCCTAAATTCATTTTCTGTGTACCCAACATCCCATTTTTAAGAGATAAAATGAATTCTAATGGAATTCAACCATTGCAATCAATATTATTATAGTATTTTATAGTAGAAGTCATCCAAAAAATTTTGACTTCCACAATCAGCAACTAGTCAATGATGAGGATGTTTAAATCGCATGGATGGATATTTAAATCGCAGACAATGGACTGCCCGTTTTCCGGGAATAACAGGTTCATAGTAAAAAACCTTTATATTATGCTCGTAAGAAGAGGAATGTCGGGTCACTTATAGCTCAGTGGTAAGTGCACTTCGGCAATGAAGAAACGTAGGATCGAACCCCACCAGGTTTTTAAAAAAATTTCTGCGATTTGTTGTACCATAATTTACAAATGATTTTCACACTTCAAAGGAGGTGAAATACCTGACAGAAAGGTGTACCATATTTTATTCGTTCCTCGTTGTAAAAATGTAGACAAAATTCGTAAAACCACTGTCAAAGCTTGTCGGCGCACTAATTACAACATTTAAAAAATCGTTGGGCTATCTTGAAATTGAAATGAATAGCATCATGAAGAACAGATGATCAAAAAACTGACACAGTTAGAAAAATACATATGCTGCAACGGGCATTTCGATCAATTTAATACCAGTCTCTTTGCAATTTGGTTTAAATAGTAGTCCATGTACTACACCATTCTGCGAAATAACTGGCAACAATATATATACGTTCGTAAAGAGATTATATATTGTCCTTCGTAGCTCAGTGGGTAGAGCCTCCGCCCGGCAAGTGGAAGGTCGTGGGTTCAGGTCCCACCGAAGGCAGAAATATTTATTTTCTTTCGAACGTTTCACCATCTAATCACGCCATACCATCGGCGTTGGTATCACTACGCCAATAAACGTTGATTGATTGACATTGTTGTTTGATTTAATCTGCGTAGTGTTCGATTTATATAAATACTGTCAGAACTGTCTGTTGCTTCAAGGCATAATGCTCAAGCATACGGCTCTGTCCGACCAGTAGTCCCCCCCACCCCCACCCAAAAAAAGTGACATGGCGATCGTCTCACATCTCCAATGCGTCTACTTCTTGCTCCCCAAGATGAAGATGAGACTGGAGGGAGATGAGAATTTGAAAATGTGTAAGAGGTGTGCTCGAAAGATATCGGGCATTAGAAGACAACAAAAAATGATTGCAATCACTTACGAAACTTACTTAAGCACTTACGAAACAATCCATAAATACAAACTCCATATATAGTTAGCATGACGCCATTCAGAAAACATCATGTAGACACTTTAAAATATGGTTAGTAGACGTCACAACTCCCAACTATACTCCGGTTCACGCAGAATAAGCCGATTCCAGAATCTTTAGATATCCCTTTCATGTACATTTGAAGAGTGAAAAAAAAATTCTTCTTTCTTTTTCAAAGAGAAAACGCTCGATCTGAAATTTTTTATATGTTTGTAATTATTCCAAACTTTTTATATATTTGTAATTATTCCAAATTTTTTATAATCATTAAATCCCGCCCTTTTTCCCAATTTATCTATTATTCCAACTGACGTCGTTATTCTTTATTTACTAAGAATTGCAGAAAGTAAAAAAGAAAACTGAATGCAGCAATAAAGAAAAATATAATTTCTTATTGCGCTAATGATTTTACCAAGATATTTCACACAGACAACTACGTTTCACAATTAATAAACAAGCATAAAAAAAATCCAAGTATACAAATTAGGACTTCATTACTATCATATGCTAACAGCAAGTTCAAAATTGGTATATAATCAGCTAAAATGTACATATGACGTAAATCACTGATAAGAAGATGATAAACTGCAAACGTTTGCCAATTCTGTGCAGTTGTAGAGATGCTTTGGGGCACAAAGTTCAGTGAACCTAAAGCCTGAAACATTTGTGAAAGCTTCATATTTTAACACACAAAGCAACATGTCGAAAATTCTTGGCCAATCTCTTTAACTGTATAGTTGCCAAAGTTTCGCGAATTGAAATAACGTTAAGAATTTTAAAAATAAAAACCAATTTCTTATTTAATAAATTACGCCGATTTTGCGTCCTTACAGCCACCAACAAATTGTCAATGGAGCTGATTCAGCATCTGTTGAAACTTTCTAGCGCGAGTCAAGCAATTTCAAAATGATTTTCTTTTATATAATTAGTGGACTAACGTGTAAATCTGCAACATTGTTCATACATCACATGAATATGCAAATTATGGTACATGAACAGCAATGGTAACGTAAAGCTTCTCAAATTGAGGAAATTATGTCCATTAAATGAAAATATGCTAATATGCATTCTCATGTGTCAAATTTTAAACCAAATCAAGGTTTCGGAGAAAATGTTTCACACTCGCGGTAAATACTGAAGAGGAAGTTTAGAAAAAATTATATAAAAACACATGGGGATATTGTTGTTCGGAAGTTAAATCTTAACATTGCGTTATCTAGTACCGAAGCGATTAGAAGAATCATGATAAAATATATCTAAAGTTTATAGCGACCCCTTTTACTGAAGTTACTTTTGTTTTTTAGATTCTTTAATAACATTTATTAACAATTTTCAGATGATACACATAATTGTTCATTTTTCTACTGTAACCAAAAAGAAAGCAAAACATATGGCATCCGCATATCATTATAATAAAATAACATTTAAGAACGTTCCTTCTTAAAAATTCTCTCGAATAATGTTGAAGTTTGGCATATTTTCTGGGTTGAAATTTAAAAAAATTTAATTTGAATATTTCGGAAATATTAAATTATGGAAATTAAGTTTAGCATCTACGTGTTTTTTTGGCACAAACCAAAGCTCATTGACACATATATATCATAGAGTTTTGCGGGATTTTTTTATTAATAGACGCCGTGTAAGTCTTCGTGAATGTATTCATTGACCCATATACTATTATAAAAATGGATATCATTACCTACCCCCCAGGGAAAACACAACAGCCACGAAAGAACGTGACAAGGTCCGTAAGAGGAAATTTTATAGCGAGGGTCGGAAAGATTAATAAAATCTCGCCTCGTGTTCTGCTCGATTCCCTGCTACCTCTTTTTAAAACCCAAACGTTCAGCCAACTGAACTACTTCGACCATATTTTTAGATTACAACCAATACGTCAGTGAATCGAACCCAGCTTTAGACGAGGATGTTTGCTTTTTATAACCACTGTTCGAAAAACTGTCTCTTGAGGCTCCGTATAAGGAATCATTCGTGGTCAACTGTCAACCACTTTCGTGGTAATTGTGCTCTCCCTGAAAAGGGTAATAATAACCAAATTTGCAATATATGGATAAAAACGCTTTAGCTTTGTCCATAAAAAGCAGGTGTTTAATTTCTTTGATTAATCCCACTCAGGAATCTCCGCTTTTTTAATTGTAAAATTTATTTAAAATTTATATCAAATCACAAATGAACGGTTTATACTTATATGTTCACAACAATTGAGCTCAATTACATCATTACAAGCTACGACTTGTTCTATAGGTTGATCTTTCAGTACTCTTCGTTAAATTAACATTTGGTTGCCATCGTCGATGAATGAAAATCGTCAGAATTCATTGTGTGAAATAAATATCGATTGAAGGTTCATTAAAAAAATGAATAATTTCTATAAAAGCGATAGAATATTTGAATATGCAGTAAGTGGTAACTTATGTTATAAATGACAATTTCTGACCCCGCTTAAGTTCAAACTTGTGTTTTATGTATAGGAGAAAATGATAACTTTATGTATAAGAGAAAAGATCCCTGACCCCGAACTCAACCAGAAACTCAACATATGACCCCATTGTGCCGTTACTTGCTCAGCTATTAAGGCAATAACAATACTTAATTTCTCCGTATATAAGATTTTTATGTAAGATATTATTACCCTCCTTAGGGCTAACACAATTGCCAAATGGTTTTTTGTTAAGCCTGTTGTTTTTTTTCCCCTTAATTAAAAAAGTGTATAAGAAATTTTGAAACTGAATTGCTAAACATACATAAATTCAAATAATCTAATATTCCTGATTTTTGTGTTAATAACTATACAAAACAATTTAATTTTAGAATAAATGTCAGCTATTTCTTACGCTCAATTTGGAATCTATGTTATACATATTACTATTTCAATTTGATTATATTAATACTGAATTAAAATCTTTTTTTTTCGGCGGGTGTTGTTTTTCCGTGTGTAGTAGCATAGGGGAAATTTTTATAATAGCATGTTATTGTATATTATAGAGGGTATACAGTTATTTGTAAGTCTGTGGCAAATAAAATATTTATTGTTTTTATTTTAGAATTCATTTTTATCCTCAAATTTATTTCGTTGTTTGACTTTAATAAACCTCCATATAATTGTTTCCTAATCTATTAATAATTCCGAACTATAGGAACATGTTCTTTTTAAAACATATACGAATAATTTCGAAAAAATTAATAACTTAACTAATTTTTAAATTCTGAAAGCATCTGTAGTCAATATTCTGTATGAACTATAAAGCCATTTCGTTAATTATTTTGTTTTGTAATTTATTTCTACTGCATTATTAACTTTCCATAAGATTTTGTAAATGGAACATAATTTTAAAAGGGATATGAAACATTTCATTCCAAATTTTATTTTGAAATCATACAAATAAAATAAAATATTGGTAATGGGCTTATAAATATTCATGTAGTTATATGTTTATTTCTTGTACAGGATATATAAAGCGCCTTTTAATACTTTTAAGGCACGTTTGATTGCGGTGATTTTTAAATTGGATGATAAAATATTGCTTAAGGTCTTGTTAACTGTTATACAGGGTGTTCCGAAAACACACTATCAAAAGTATATAGCCGTGATCCTTGTGCAAAATGGACCATAGCGACCCTTTACATGGGGGGTCGGAAATAAATAACCACGGAGTTATGGCTATAAACAAATAACAAAGCATGATTGGATAAAAAATAAAGTTACGCCAATAATGCACTTAGTTGTCCAATACACTGCATCTGGGCTGTATTATCAAAAAGCCTGTTTTTTATTCGCCGTGGATCTCTGGAATATAGGAGTTAACAATTTCAAGCCAATGAAAATTGTATTTGAAAGTTTGGCTCGCCTCTTGAATTTAGTTTCCTAAATTTCGCAGTCGCTAATTTTTGGCAAGCTATTGACGAATCGAAGAATTTACTTTTTGGCTATTTTATCCCCCCTCCCCCGGGTAACTAAAAACATTGAAAATAAACTAACATAGGAAAATAAGCACAACAGCAACCCCCCTCCCGAAAGTGCTTACATAGTACTTAAACACTCCCTATTAAGAAGGCAACAGCTTGGTTTGTAAGCTCCATTGGTCATTATAGATCCCGCCTCTGAAAAATAAAAGTATGCATAACTCCGTGGATATTCATTTCCGACCCCCCCCCCCATGTAAAGGACCATTATGGTTCATTCTGCACAAGCATCACGGCTATATACTTTTGACTCGGTGTTTTCGGAACACCCTGTATTTGCATGTACTAGGTGGCCATAATGAAAGAGGTGTTTAGGACAACTGTCAAAGAACTATTTGGCCAAACACAGCCAAATTTGGTGCATACAGTGTACTTTTCGGGATTTTGATATTAATAAAAAAAATAAATAGTTCTGAAAATTGCCACTAGGTAGAGAAATGAAGCTTTACGTGACGCTCACAGGCATATTCGCACTGAAAACATGCCAAAATTAAGAAAACGCTAAACACCTACCAATTATATACTTAATAAAGGCAAATTTCTGCAAAACTAAACACCAAACAACTATAAAACCTTAATTTAAGCAAATTTAAATTAGTTGACGGCAAGAGTGACG
>QLNU02015360.1:9272873-9292849 GCA_006491805.2 Dysdera silvatica | reverse complement strand
TGTAAGGTATTATTACCCTCCGCAGGGATAACACAATTGCCAAATATGGTCAACACAAGAAAGCCTCCGGGGCGAGATTTTTGTGAGT
Source organism: Dysdera silvatica (assembly GCA_006491805.2). NCBI lineage: Eukaryota > Metazoa > Arthropoda > Arachnida > Araneae > Dysderidae > Dysdera > Dysdera silvatica. Next base: position 9,292,761 of record QLNU02015360.1, on the reverse strand, counting down.
TTTCGTGGGGGAATTTATTATACAATAATTTTTGCCACCCACGTATTAATTAGCTCAAACTAGAGCTTGTGTAATTTTGGAGAAAAAGAGACGCTTTCCCCATCCTGGATTCGAACCAGGGTCCCTCCGTTTAGCCCGGAGTGTCTTGGACCGCTAGACGAATGAGGACAGGAAACAACGCTCTCTTTCTCCGTATGTAAAGATGTTAAGGTATTATTACCCTCCGCAGGGATAACACAATTGCCAAATATGGTCAACACAAGAAAGCCTCCGGGGCGAGATTTTTGTGAGTTTTCGTGGGGGAATTTATTATACAATAATTTCTGCCACCCACGTGTTGATTATAGCTCAAACTAGAGATTTATTCGTTTTGGAGAAAAAGAGACGCTTTCCCCATCCTGCATTCGAACCAGGGTCCCTCCGTCTCTTTTTTTTTTTTCAGAAACGAATAAAGCTCTAGTTTTAGCTATAATCTATACGTGGGTGGCAGAAATTATTGTATTCTATGAAATTTACTTGCTGTTAGCGAGTTGACTGGCATAATTCCCCACCCCTGAATGTTTTGTTGAATATTTTTTGTGTGCCTTTATTAAGTGTGCATTTTATTTATTTTAGGATAATTTTACCAATGATGCAATCATATTCAAATTCGGGAGATTTTACAGTGGCTGGAAAGATTAGAACTGCTATTGTTGAAAATGTTCTTTACTATGGGAGCTATCTATTCCTTTTCGGATTTTTTTTTGTTTATTTGGCTGTGAAGTCTGGTTTATTTTTTTTTGGGTAAGTTTATTTTGGATAAAAAAACATTTCATTGTTGTAAAAAATATAGATTAAGTATTCAAAAGTAACATCCTTAATAATATGGCATCCTATTAGGGTTTTTAGTTACTGTTTGTGGGCAGTTTTAATTTTTCTGTGCTAGTAGTTATGGACAATATCAAATTCAAAAAATGTTTGTTGTTCGGTAAGGTACAGGTACAAATATAATTAAAACAGCTTGTATCATTAGAATAAGTTTAGCTATTTCGTATAATATTATATATTTCACTGTCGTTGAACCAACCTTACGTGTACAACACAAGAAAAACAGGTTGACAGAGCCACCATCCACGAACAGAACAAAAAGACCACACCATAGAATAGAAACAACAATTAAAAAAAATTTAAGATGAATGAAGTAGATTTGCTCTTGGTTGCTTCTTGAAAGTAGCTATTGTACAACAGTTGGTCAAGGTCTCTGGCAACACGTTCCATTCCACAGGGCCAGCATATCCCATACGCCTCTGTCTGAGACCAATTTGGCAAGGTATCGGTGTTAGTTCAGTGTTGTTGGGAGTAGAATATCAGTAGGTAGGAGACAGAAGGGGTTAAGATCTTGGTGCTTATTTTGTTTAATTCTATCAAACACTAGTATAAAAATTTTATATCTATGTATTTTCTCTATATCAAGATGGCCACGATGCATCTGCAGTTCAAGAATAGGTATTGGTAATTAGGTATCAGAAGTTTCCAAAAAAAATTTTCTGCAAATTAGCAAGTCTAGTTCTATAATTTTTCATCGTCGTTGCCCATATAGGAGTACAATAGGTTAAATAAGAATATATCATGAAGTAATAAAGTGTCAATATCACATGAATTGGCAAAAGGTGGGTAATTCTTTTGACAACATCAATATTTCTGCTAATCTTGGTACATGTTTCATGAACATGGTTATCCCACTTTAAATTGGATTGCAAATTAATACCCAAGAAATTTGTATCCAAAGAAAGAGATATATTTGAATTATTAACTAAGAGACTAACTGAGCCATTGTCAGGAACCAATTTCTTGTTAGAGAAAGGTAATATTTTAGTTTTGTTGGCATTTAGTGCCAGATAGTTATTTGTGAAGAAATTAGTAAATATTGATAGTTCATTATTCACAGTTTCTTATAATATATTGTTTAAGGGGCTCAGGGAAAAAAAATAGAACTATCATCTGCAAAGCAGCTGATCTTAGAAGATGTTGTGAGGGAGAAAATTTCATCACTATAAAAACACACCACGTTGTAAACAGCATATTGAGGATAGCCCATCATCCAGTCTCACGGACTGTCTTCTATCTGTTAAGTAATTCATTAATAGCAAATTTGCAATTCCATGAATACCAATATCTGATGCAGTTTAAATGTAGCTTATAATTTGTATATATTAAACATTATCACACTTCACAGTAAATTCCTGAGTTACAGGATTGTTAAACATATGTTATGTGTATATTATTTACTCCAGTATTATATTATGTAAGAAGTACTTGCAAATTAAATGAGCATTGTTAAACAGTGATATTCCAAACCTATTGACTTTGGTGTAAGCAAAAAATTCCAACACAAATTCTTGTAGGATAAGATATAAATTTGTTCAATGTATATACGGTTACTTGTGATATATCTATTTCGATGCGATTCCAAAGTTACAATTGATAATTTAGAGAATATTGACATGATCAGGTTAGAAATGAAAGAGAGCAGATAGCCATAGCTTGTTATCAGACTCTCCTTCAGTTACGTAACGCACATCATAGTTTCCAATTCAGTTGCCTTGATTTCACATTATTTTACAGACTTAATGAATAGGAAAACAGTAGTTGTATTTTTATATTTAAACTGTAGAACAAAGAATTATTTTTGTGTAGATTTATGGCCTCATTTGAAAAAGTGCAACATTGGGCAGGATGAAGCATTGAGTTGATACATGCATTTAATTTAAAAAGAGGGGTCGTAAGAGAGTTTGGGTACCAGAAATTATTATTATTTATTTTTTGTGAAATAATTTTACCATGCTTTTAGTAAGTTCATGCTTTTCACTATTCAAATACACTTGATGTCCTCTGCTAATGCTAGTAGATGAGGAGAAAAAACTCAAGGGTAGAGGGGCTTGCCACATCCTGTGAATGTCATGGATTTTCTCTAGGGAAAAAAAATTTTGCAAATAATTTGAACTTTTGTCCAATTGGAGACAGTTGTGTTTCTAAGACAATCTGCAACAATCCATTATCCGCTAGAAACTGCTTGTAATGGTGACAAACCTTTATTATCATCAACGAAAACATGGCATTATAATCCGGTTGTTGTCGCCAAAGATGCTAATTTCGTTCCTGGATGCCCTCATGATGCATTTACATTTTGCAAGCTGGGATTTTTTATAAATTTAAAAAGGACTCACTTATGGATGCTATATTATGCACCGGTCATCAAATTTCTAAACTTTTTTCTGCAAATTGAGTCACTCCAAAACTAGTTTCTCCTGCTCTTATGCCATCGATGTCATGACCACTGGATATATAACATAGCGGAGTTATTTTTAACTATTGTAAGCTTTGTAAATTCGAAAGATTCTGGTACCAGGATTTACTGATGTTTTTAGTAAGTGGGGGAGGTATGGGGTCTCCCACTAGGCTTATACTATTTCAGGAAAAGTACTGGGTCTCAAAATCTCGTCCGGAAAGCATAGTGGTAATCGCAACGACCCATACTGTTCTTTTGACAATGTTCCAAGTGACAGGCAATGCATGAGGGCGGACAGAGCTGATGCACAGATGGGCTATGCAGGAAACTCTCAATCAATTTTAAGAGTACAGTGAGACTTTTGGTGATGTCATTGGAAGGAGCTTGATGACCGGAGATTAATATACAGTTCTATCAAAAACATAAGCATCTAAAAGACAAACTAAAGTCTAAGTTGGACCACTTCTGTGATTCTCTGAATATGACAGTCCCAAAAGATATGCAGCTTCATAAATCCTTGAAGAACCTTTGTGTGCTTAAAACTGCTCCACAGTAACAAAGGTGGCAATATCCCATCTACTTTTAATTTCAAGAAAGACAGTTTCTGCAAGTTCTGTATCCATTAATATTTTTAGATAGTGAAACTTAGTATCTACCATACATGTACTATACAGTTTGTGGAATCCCCCCCCAATGCATTGTAGGTTCATTAGAAGAATTAGTGATCACAAATTCTGAGATCTTACATTTTATTTTTCCTTAATTTTCATGATCACTAGTGATATCTGTTCATAAATTTTTAAACTATGTTTTTTATTTTATGGACCCTGCAGTGGTGCAGCAGCAATGCATTTGCCTAGCATGCAGTTAACCCTCATTCAGCTCCCAACTTTGCTAAAAAAGAACACTTACAGACTAACTGCTCACTGTAGTCCCGAAGTTGGTTTACTAGGCCTTAAAACAGTGGTTCCCAACCTGGGGGTCGTGACCGTCAAAGGGGTCATGAACAGGTTCCTGGGGGTCACCGCAATTATTTTATAAGCAATTTCATACTAAATGTTTTTAACGCTTTTATATTTCAACATGGCTACACATATTGCAATATTCTACTAATTGTTGTTTGTTTTATTTTTATGTACATTAATGTCTGTTATATTCTCTAATATACATTAATATAATATAATTTTGTATTTAATGTGTTTTCTTTACTCTGTTAAAAATGCTTTTATTATGCAAATGTTGCGGTGGCAGACAGAGGGGGTCACGGATCTTTTGATTACTATAAAAGGGGGTCGCGAATTACTTGGCTGCTGTAAAAGTGGGTTGTGACTTGGAAAAGGTTGGGAACTACTGCCTTAAAATGTTAAGATTCATTGGAAAACTGCAGATCTTGGTGCAGCATAACCCGTTCCTACCATCATAAAACTCGAATAATTTTTATTTTGTCTTGTACACCGTCTTTTTACTGTCATCTTATTTAATCACCTGTCCATTATTGAGTAAAGATCTCCAATTAGCCATGTGCATGGCATGTATTCCAGAGTTGCCGCCTGTCCCGATTTTAAAGGTTTTTGGTAAAACTACAGTTGTATTCCCTGTTTTATCGCCAACTTGTCACCCAAACTGATGTTATACTTTTAAAATGGAGGGAATGTTTTGTGGAGCGTTAAAAATGCATGTGGTTGTATTGTAGTGTCGTAGTGTCCGTTCGTGCTGGTGGTTCAAGTGGTGCAGGCCCGGCTTTCTATCTATGAAATATATTGCCTTTTCATGAGCTGTTTCGTCTTCTCAGATAATTTGCTATTGTGCTTTTTACAGGTTACACCACCAATTTCCCCAGCAGTTTCAACTATTGTCTTAACAATGTTTTCAAGGGGAGGGGTGATTTTTTTGTTTATTTAACAGTAAATGCTATATGTATAGGCCCACAGCTGTATTATGCCAAGAATACCGGTACTCGGCAAACCACTGTTTGAGTTAGTCATGCTAGCAGTCACTTCGTAAGAGTGGCACAAGTCACACCTTGGCGCAATGACTTTGGCTGTGGTGATTGAAGTTCATATTCTTCGTTAAACTGTAGGTCCAGCTTGCCAACCTATCTGGCCAACGTGGTGAGCTTAAGGCCACTTCCTCTGTATTTGTCACCATATTCCATAACATGTGTGATAATTAAGATACCTTCATCCTGTAGTGGGTTGAAAATGGTTGTTGTTGATGGTATATATATAAAATCTTTTTCGAAGTTTTTGGGTAGTTGGAAGATTATGTGCTTCTCTCTCCTCCCCCCATCAGTGGAGGTATACTCTGGCCGCCCATGCTTGTAACTACATACCTGTAATTAAACACTGGTGTTACTAATATGGCTAAAATAGAGAAAATTGTATAATTAGGTTGTTTTTTTAGGGAAGACTGCAAATGTTTCTCTTTCTACCATTAACAAGAGAAACTTTACAAGTTGGTGTAAAATTTAATGTAAATTACGTAACACCCATAAATTTTTGTGGTGTTTTTGCGTTACAAGCAGGTAGTTAAGCATAAATTAATGAAAAATATTCATAAGCAACATGAAAATATTTGTACTGGTAAATAAACTACCAAAATTATAAAAACTTTTCTTTTTAGCATTGAAATGATTGTAAGATACACTATATACCCAAAAATCACTAGACACTTTCAATTTTTAACATTTTTTCAAATTTCTGGAGAAATACTAAATGAATTATTCTTCAACTTCAGTGATGTAAAGAACATGCTTGAACTCAAACTTTTCAGTGAAGATTCACTGACGAGTGCATTTAGGGGACAGACAACAAATCGAAGAAAATATTTATAATTATTTGTATCACAAAAAATTGGAAATAATTTGTAACTTTCAAAAAGATTTTGCTTTCTTTGTGTGATACTTCTGCGCATTTTTGTAAAAATAGGCATATATCCACGAAGATATGAACATTTCTTTAAAATTTCCTTTTTTTTGTGTGTGTGTTTTTTACTTATGGAATGCAGAAATTTCAACCAAATTTCACGAAACTTACATAAATCTTGGCAATGTAAAATAAAAATATTATACTGAAATTTGAAATGAATAGATTGTATATTCAAAGAAGTATTTATAGATAATAATTTTTAACTGCTTTCTCAAAAAGAAATATGTCATAGTTTGATAGCCAATTATATGGGGCAACTTATATAAAAATTTTAGTTGAATATTCTAAAAATTTAAAAAGTTATCGGCGATATAGTGATCTGTATTTCAGTTACTTTCTAAAAGAAGCTGGATGATAAGGGATTTTCCACAAATCGTCATTTATTATTGCATTTTTATAGCATTTCATACATTACACTAATTTATATTACATAAATTGCATTATATACATAAAGGACAGGATAATAACTCTATGCAACCACATGCACGTTGCTATTAGTTCTATTTCAGTCGAGTATAACTACTAATATGTAGTCATACCTCCCTGTACTGTTATGACAGCATGTATTCTTTGGGGTAGGCCCTTGACCAACTTTTGATATACCATCGGCTGAATTTTTCACCATTCTTCTTGTAATGTGACAAGTCGCTACCACTTATTTTTTTGGTCGAATGGGCCTTAAGCATAGCCGATTCTCCAGTTCATTCCAAAGATGCTCAGTGGGATTCAAATCAGGGCTTTGTGTAAGCTATTGAAGCACTTCCACCTCATTATTTACAAACCAGTTAGCAGTAGACCATGCTGTGTAGACAAGAGCATTATCCTGCTGGTAGAGGAATGGGCCTACCCCGAACTATTGCCACAATGTAGAAAGCATGCTATTGTCCAGCACACCTTGGTATATGCTTGCGTTCATCCTGCCTTTTATTGAAACTAATGGGCTAAGCCCGAATCAAGAAAAATAGCTCCACACCATAATGCTCCCACCACCAAACTTCATAGTTAAAACTGTGCACTCTTGTAAAGGTTGCTCACCAGGCATTCGCCAGATCCATACGCATCCATCTGTGGTGCTCCATGTATATGGATTCGTCACTCCATAATACGTTTTTCCATTGAGCAACAGTCCAATGGCGGTATTCCTTGCACCATTGCAGATACCTTCCAGCATTTATATATGCCATTAGAGGCTTATGGGCAGCTGCACTTCCGTTAAACCTAAGTTCAATTATCTCACGATGGATCGTGTTGTCACTGACTTTTGTATGTGTTTGGCATCTGCGATTGCTGGAAGGGATGCTTGGCGGTTGTTTCTAACTATGTGCTTAAGTGTCCTGCGGTCCCTATCAGTCAATTTTTTCAGTCTACCTGTACGAATGTTGCACTTATTATAGTCCGTTCGTGTAAAATTGTCCACCAATCCCGTTAGAATTCAAGGGACTGGTAGACAATTTTCCATGAATGGACTATAGTTATCGTACATCGTTTCCACTAGCTAATAATATTACTAACAGTAGACTTGGTTACATTTAATTTCAGAGAAATTTCTCTGACGAAATGCCCAAATTTATGGCACCGACAATTTCTCCCATTTCAAAGGCATTCAGTTCTTTTCATTCATTCATTTTGATATCTAATGTGTTTTATTCTCAAGCAGTTTTTTCCTTCTCTTATATAGCATCAGGCACACATTTTTGCTTTTCTGCATACAGGGTTTAAGCTGGCGCAAAAATGCTAAACTGAGAAAAAAAGCTGTAGCAAAATGCTAGAAAATATTGTTTCTTTTGCCGCTCCAAAAATCGTATCAATGAAATTATTTATATCAACGATGCTTAACAGGTGCTGTTAAGAATTTTGAAGAGGAAACAAAAAGGAACAAGAAAAGATCGCTGAAGTGCAAAACGGATATTCTGGAATCGAGGAATCCTGTTTTCAGAGAATAAACTGTGGTTAAAAATGCCTGTCGCATTTTCGCGATGGGCAATAATTTTTTCTTCGCATTTTCGAGCAACTCGTCGCATTTTGCGAAAAATGAGACTACAGCTTAAACCCTTTTTGCATAATACTGGACAAGTTCACTTAGAGCACAGGGATGTTCAATAAATTAGGAAATGACAATTTGTGGAAAATCCCTTATCGTCCAGCTACTTTTAGAGAGTAACTGAAATTCAGCTCACTGTATCGCTGATAACTTTCTAAATTTTTACGATATTCAACTAAAATTTTTATATAAGTTACCCTATATAATTGGCTACCGAATTATAAAAGAAAAAAAATTTTACCTTTTGATGCACAGTTAAAAATTATTAATAAATAACTCATATCGCTTTAAATGTTCAATATATTCATTTCAAATTTCAGTATATTTTTCTTTTAAATTGACAAGTTTTATATAAGTTTTTTGAAATTTGGTTGAAAACTCTGCATCCCATAAGTAAAAAAATGTGAAAAAAAATGGAATTTTTCAAAGAAGTGTTCATATCTTTATGAATATAAATGCTATTTTTACGAAAATGTACAGAAATATTGCACATAGAAAGCAAAATCTTTCTTGAGACTTAAGAATTCTTTCCACATTTTTATGACAGCATGATTACAAATTTTTTTTCCTTCGATTTGTTGTTGGTCCTCTAAATGCATTCTTGGCTGAATCTTTACTGGAAAGTGAGAGTCCAAGCATGTTCTTTACATAGCTGAAGTTAAAGAATGATTTGTTAAGTATTTCTTGAGAAATTCAAAAAATGTCTGAAATCGAAAGTGTCCAATGACTTTTGATTATATAGTGTGTAAATAAGGATGCAAATCATTTTCAGTTCTCTATAAAAACTTGAAGTTTACTCATACTCCTTTGGGCTGTCCCTGATCATTATAGTTGTCATTTTGTCAGTAGTGAGATGACTATTTTAAGTCATTTATTAAATCATTCAGCAGAATGGGAGAACTAAAACTGGGTGGATTGAACTTGAAACTTTTGTAAGTATTATTACATTTTAAAATAAAATAATATTAATGAACATCAAAATCTCATTGAATAATGCTGTAGAATTAATTAACATAGTATTGGCAAATTTCTATGGATCATTGTCTTCATAAAGTATTATTTAGAACTATTGATTTAATATGTGATAGTTTTTACTTTAACCTTTAGAATTAATAATTTAAATTTTTAGAACTTGTGTATGTGTACTTGTGAACTATAGAACTTGTGTAGCACTTGTGTGTGTGTGTGTGTGTGTGTGTGTGTGTGTGTGTGTGTGTGTGTTAGAACTTGTGTAATATAAGTTGGTAAAAACAATTTTTTGTATGTTTCTTAATTGTATGGAATTTTTATTTTTAGCCCAAATTTAAAAGTTGTCTGTGTGACTGCTAGCAACACATGGGGTTTGTTTTTACTAGTACTTTTGCTTGGGTATGGTTTAGTAGAAGTCCCACGAAGTTGTTGGAATACCACCAGAAAAGGATATACACTGAATTACTTATACTTTAGAGCTTCTAAATTGAGTTCTGAAAAATGTGAAGCTGAAGAAAAGGTTGATGATCTTTTAGAGGTTAGATTATTTTAACTGCACCATTATTTATGAATAAAAATCAATGAAATGAAGTTTGAATAAAGCATATAACCTTCATAATACCACTGCCAATTTTTCAGGTTGGTGGGGGTGGGGGGACAATGTGTTCATAAAATGACAATTTTTGATAATATAGAATCTACTTTGTATATTCAATTTTTATAAGGGACAGTTTCACCTTGTTTGACACATAATGATCTTTGCTGTCCATGTGCTATCAAAATTTAATCCACCAAAAAAAGGTATGACATAGATTGGGACATGCTTGTTAAACTTTTTCGAAGAAAAATGGGTCTTAATTAGTAATGTTCTTGGGTAGTGCAGTTGTCATGCATTCATCCGGGGTGTTATTAACCCAGTTTCAACTACTAACAGTACCTCAATGCCCCAAAGTGCTTACCGACTAACTTCTCTCCGTAGTTTGGGAGTTGGTTCTCCTGTGCCTCGAGAAATTAGGATGGCTCAAAAATTATAGGTCCCATTGCAATGTGACCCATTCTTGCCATAAAACACAATAATATATTCAAATAATGACTGTGGGCAGAAAAAGAATGGCACATTTTTCTTTTATGCTGTGGTAAAATTCAGGATTAAATCTATGACATGTAAATTTTAGTAGATTGGCACACCCTAAGCAAGGGTGATCGTGTCTATTCTGTAATTGAAAAAATATAAAAATGTTAATAAAATTAGGCCCAATTTGCACTTTGTTGCAATATACTATTATAATTTGCACAGCAAGGAAAAACAGTAATCCTTTCGAACTTTTTTGAAATGGGATGTGATGACTTCTATGATTTAAGAAATGTAAACATTAACATGAAGTAATTCCAATGACATTTCAGTAATAAAAGTAAAAAAGCAATCATTAGATAAGTTTTTCTACAAAACATCTTACAAGCAAACTGATTTTTCAACCATTAATATTAAAGCTTCAAGATCTAGGAAAACTAGTGAGAGTGTGTTCAAGTATATGTAAGCACCTTTATTGTGGGTGGGGGGTGATGTTGTGCTTATTTTCCTATGTTAACCAATGTTAATTTTTGCTTACCAGGGGGAGGGGTATAAAATGGCCAAAATATTGCTTACGTAATAATTTAACGCTCCCTAATATATTAATAATTAATTAATATTAAGATAAAATGATTATATATATATATAATTGTTAGCAGCATTCCATGGAAAATTCTAATTTTTTGTTTATTCAACCATTTTTACAACAAGCAGCTTATTGGCGTTTTTTTACGAACAGCAGAAATAACCATCACTCCTATAGACTACCACTTTTTTCGAAGTTTACTTTGATGCTTTTTAAGCATTAATCTGTATGCTATATATGCAACATAGTTGTTAGCTTCTTGTCTACAAATAGAATTGAGGTCACCCATGATCCCCTTTACAGAGATCATAGAAAACATATTTCCCCATCTATAGACTTATAGTTTCTTTTAAATTGAAATTAAACGTGTTCGTCATGGTTCCTGTGCATTAATCCATGTGTGTTAAATACAACGTAGTTTCTTGTTTAAAAATGGAATTGTGGTCACCTGTGGTTCCCTTTACAGAAATCATGAAAAACATTTTTTCCATAAATGCCCATTGTAATTTGAAGTAAAAAAACAGTAACTTCCCAACATTGCACCTTCAAAATCTTCGCAGATTTGTAATCAGTGTTAAAAATACTCTTAAATAGTTCTGGTGATTTTCGATCATTCCCAAGGGAATTTTTTGTATAGCAAATGGAAATCACTCTTTAGAATTAAAAAAAAAAAAAAATTCGTAATCCTCCTTTTCCCACATCCCTTGAATTGCATGTATGTACAAATTTTGGTGCCATTCTGCTTATTAGTTTAGGCTAGAGAGATCTCAAGACAGGGGAACTTTAATTATGATCACCATGTATATATATTTTTATATTATGTTTATGATTTTTTTTTCTGTGTTGACTAAAATTTAAAAAAAAATATTGCAGGAATTAACTCATATGTCTGATACCATTCCAAATGGCCACCCGGTTCGTAATAATATTGATGTAATTATTGGAAAGGTAAGTATTCCTTTTTGAATACTTTACTTAATATTTCTAATGAATGAATCATGTTTGAGTTGTAAAATTTCTTATTATAAAAGAAAATTTAACAGTTATATGTTTTTAGTTCCCTGATGGTGTTAGAAATGTTTCTCGTAATCGAAGATTGAATAACGATAATCGATTTTCTTTAGAAACAGTTAGCTTAAAGCCTCTTGCTAAACTACATAAGCAGGTGAGTAATGTGTGTGCATTTGAACTTTACTATTAAATTTAATGAAAATAAAAATCAAATGTCCTGTGAGACGGATTGTCCTTACAGAATGTTATAAGATTTATGCTCCACCGTTTTTCAAAAGTAGGGTGGGCGATGGCAATAATTCAGTCATTAGATGCTAGTAATTATTGTCAATCGGGGGATGCATTTTAAATGATTCACGTACATGTATCAAAGGGGAACTCACATTAGAAGATGAGTGAAGGGATTAATTATGGAAATTTGATACTCCATTTTTTTGTGTGTTTTTTCATTCAAAGTATAACCTATTTGCAATTAAAAGACAGAAGAGAAAAGAATTACTACACATATACTCAATCTGGACTTGAATTAAGTTTGGGATAAACTAGGACAGCAGGTATGATTTTTACCACAGTGGTCTTCAAAATCCTCTTTACAGTTGCTTTGCTGAAAGAAAGGAAAGACATTTTTGCTGAAACCTATCAAAAATCAGTAGAAGGTATATCTATATCAGACACTGCAGTGATTAAACCCTGGTCCTACTAATTATTAAAATGCAAAATATAGTCATATCTTCGAAGAAAAAGTGTCTAATTACTTTTGATACTATAGTGTACATTGAGTAGAACCAGTACAAGGTCTGATCAAAAAGTATCCAACCTTAATTTTTATTGTAGCAACCTTTCAAAGTGGTTGAACTGCATTTGATCTTGTACCCTACTGTGCATGTTTAATTTTCCCCATGATTGGTTTGCCCTTTAGTCTCTGTTCAATTTGCGAGATGAAAATTTGAATTTGCATTAATGCATACTCCATATGAACACATTTTAATTAGGTGAATACCTGAATATGTGAAAATATATTTTTTTCTTCTAAAATTGCATAAAAGCAATAAATTATTTTACTGTCGCCCATTATAGATAAATGTCTCACTAAAGACATAATCAATGTTGAGCTTAAAAAGGTAAAAATTGTGCACTGGATCTCTACTCACAGATATTTCTAGTTTTCAAAGTGTATATTAAAAATTAATATTTTCTTTGGTTCATTTCCCAGGGTTTGTATGCTGTTGAAAAACCAGAAATTTTCAGAGAAAATGAGATTTAGTATAAATGTCAGGGAGAAGTTAGGGAAAAATCACAATTTTTTTCTCAAAACATAAAATCATCAGGGAATTTCTTACTTGCTAGCATGCTACACCACTAGTTAAGCGAACTTCCCCCATGAGAAGGTATGGTCTCGCAGTCTAACATTAAACAGTCATGAATGTGCCTATTTTTTTTTTGTATATTATTAAGTATGATGTTATTTACCCTCTTTTTTTTTTAATATTTTTTCTTTATGTTAAATCAAGTTTTCTCTGCTACTTTGAGTTTTGTTTTTTCGCCTACACCCTATCATTTTTAATTTCCCTCATTTCTTTTCTTCCTTTCTTTTGTTTTTTGCCCCTCCCCTTCTGGTCCTCTGGTTTCCACTTCCTTTCCAGTTTTGTTTATGAGATTTCTATTTTTCTTTGCTATTTTGTCTTTGCTGAAAAATTGTGTTCTGTTGTCAGGAGAAATGGCAAATGAAAGTCTAGGAAAAAGTTATAAAGAGTGTATAATGTATTCCCAAAAATAGTAAAACATATCTATGTACATATAATGATTTTTTCCAGTTATAAAATCTGTTCCATAGCTGTCAACCCTCCCTGTTTTTCATTGCATCTCCCAATCTCTAAGGCAAGTCAGCTAATCTCCCGTTGTTTTCAAACTTCCTTCCCTGCTTCTTTCAATGTTTTCCAATTGATAGTTGATGTTTGATCATTGATTGGGAAAAACCCATGTTTTTCACCATCGCTAGTTTCAGAGTGGTCAGTGACCAGGAATATCGGGAAATGTCTGGGAAATTCACAAGTCTGGAAAAGTCAGGAAAATAATTGAAGTTTTAAACAATGCTGCCAAAATTATCCAGGATATAAATAACATTATTTGGCTATAAAATAGCAAAACTAGCAACGTTAGGCAACAACAATTTTCTGAATAATTTTGTTTAAATGAGATCATTTTTATTTTTGTCACCTACCAACCCTGCTTAACAATAAGCTCTCAATAATGTTGCCGATCTTGCCCAATTTAACTATGTTTTCATGCATTCTCAGTGCTAACGAGGGTGGACAAGAAAAAATATTAAAGAAAAGAATTCAAATAATTTTTTTTTTTTGGTTACAACTTCATTTCTCCTTTCATTCTGTGTAAGCAGGAATCTAAAGCTGTATTTGTGTGATTTGTTTTGATTTTGCGAATTAATTACTTTCAAGTTTTATTGCTAAAAAAGTGTTGATTTTGCATATTAAAATCATTGATTTTGATAGGACATTTAATATTAAATTGAATTTATTAAATGTTCAATACATAAAATTAATGTAATTTCTCTGTTCAGTTAATGTTATTAACAAATAATTTCATATGTAAATATTTATACTCAAATTTGTTTTAAATCCATATGATATTGCATTCACATTTCGGTTTTTGTGTATTGAAAAATTTAGCTCACTTAGATTGGACGTTAACTGTCAGATAATATCTGACACAATGTGACATGCATGTCATATACATATCTCATAGCCATGCTAAATCTCCCAATTTTACATATTTCAAACATAGCAGCTATGCTTTTTGTTTTTTGTAGGTTTTTATTTTATTTATTTTTTATTTTCATCGGCCAAAATATCAACAAGAAATGTCACCTATGATAACCAATAAGTACCGTAAAAGGTAATACTGGAATTTTACATAAAACCACCTGGAAAGGTCAAGGAAAAAAATTCTGCTCTTTGAGTATGAAACCTGCTTTCCCTATTGTTTAGTATTTATTTTGTTTTTACGGTTTAGCTAAGCCATTTCTCATTTCATTCAAAGTTCTCTTTTTCTAAATTGCTTTTAAGAAAAATTGCATCTTTTTGTTATGTATTATGTTCTCTTCTTTACATAAACACATGTAATAATTTTGTTTTACTCTTTCTCATAGAATATATGTAATTTAATGTAATCTTTGTTTTTTAATACAATTAAAACAAGTTATGTAAAAACTTGGGTGTTTACATGTGCCAAATTATGGTTTCTACAATACAGTACAATACAAACTTTATTTAGAAGAATCAATTACAGTTTCACTTTCTATGATTTTGGTTTTTTCCACTTTTGAATCTTGTAGCTTAGAACAATTGAGTTATAACTGTATTTAAAACATGCAATTGTCAATTTATTTGTAACTTTTAAACATTTTCCATACTTTTAGGCCATTAGATCTATTCATATGTATAATCGTACACATTGCCAATGGAATACATTGTGTGAGCAAGCATTTTACTGGGAAGATGTTATGAAAAATGAAAATAACAGGGAAAGAATATTCAAACATTCATTTCTAATCCAAAGACCAGCTTTTCTTCGATTAATATATACACCAAAACTAGGTAAAACATGGTTTTGTAGTTTTATTATGTAAAAATGTATATGCAAGTTTAATTTGATAATTTTTTGAGCATTTAATGAAATCTAAGGAAAATATTTTTATCACATGATTTCTCAACTACAGTTATTTTGACACTAGCGTAAGGTTTAAAAAACACGACGTTTCGGGAGCCAACTGCTCCCTTTGTCAAGTGAAGGCAGAATGAAGAGTTCGTGAAAGTCCTAAGCTTATATACCCGCATGTTGGGAATCCCCATCTGACGCCATTTGGTGCAGGATAGTTCTAGCCGGAGAAACCCCTACATCCAATAACGTCAGATTGCCATTCAAGACTCAAAATTTGGCGATAATCTTATAAAATTCTGATAGAGGTTTTGAGATGTTAATAGCATGACTCCTTAAGCTGTAAGTCCCCCATGATTCCAGAAAAAGTCTACTATTCAGATTCATCATATTCTGATGCGACACTTTCATCAAATGCCAGTCTAGTTCATGATCCTCCCTGATAACGTGCTAGGCTAATTAGCTTGAATTGTCTCCTCTAGCTACCGCACGCATATGCTCCTTCCCTCGTAGACGTATCGATCTTCCCGTCTGTCCAACATACACCTTGTCACAGTCTCCACACGGTATTTGGTGCATAGCACCAGATTTTTTTTCCCCGTCAGGGGCATGATACTTAATTTTAAGTAATAGATCACATAGAATGTGTAGAGGTTTGTAGTAGATCTTGATGTTCATGTAACAGGGAATATGAAACAACAGTTCTGATATTCCTGTTTCCACCACTAACACCACATTAGTTACGAGCGATAAATTTAGTCGGGTAACCATTCTTTTTCAACACGCTTTTGTTGCGTCGTAATTCAACATTTAGAAGATCCTCGCAACAGTTATTTCAAGACTAGCATAAGGTTTAAACCACAATGTTTCAGGAGCTAACTGCTCCTATTGTCAAGTGAAGGAAAATTCTGCATTTCCTTGACAAAGGAAGCAGTTGGCTCTTGAAACATCGTGTTTTAAACCTTATACCAGTTTTGAAATATCTGTTGTTATGCAATCTCCTGGTGAAACTTTGTATTGTTTCGTTAGATCATCATCATTACAACAATGTGTAAAGGCTCGTCGGTGCAAGGCTCTAATGACAGATGCTTTGTGCACTGCTAGGTGATGGAAACGAAAGTTTAGATACCTCTCAGTATGCATAACTTTTCTGAACACTGTAGTACTTTTGGGAGTCCATAGAACAATGGTATTCTTCAAGATGACAACGGAGTCGCGAGTAAAGTTTCTCATCCAGTTTCGACTCTTTGTGAAGTTTTAGCAGGCAACCATTCATCTGCCTCTCAATGCAATCAGTAGGATCTTTATCTACAACGGAATAGGTATCGCCATCATTTAAAAGTGACATTACTTTATCATCGTAAACCGACCTATCCATCACAACAGTAGTATTACCCTACCCTGCCAGTAAAACACAACCTCCACTGTTTCTGAGAACCTTCAGGGCTTTTTGCCCAGAACAGAAAGATTACCCATATGGGCCTTATGTTCACATTGCACTTTTGAAACTTCCATATGTACTTCAGCAGATATGCTCTCTGTCATTTTTCAAAGTACTGGTTCAATGGCTAAAAAGATTTTTGGAACAGGAATAGATGGGGTGTAGGTGTAAAATTCAAACCATGTGATGATACAGATATTTTACAATCATTGAGACATCGCTTGGAAAGATAAAGAACCTATTGGGAGTCCATTCAGCCACCTCTTGAGTTTTTTTGTTTGTACTCCATTCTTAAATTCAAGTTTTTCCATATGATTGCTTAGAAATCTGGAATAAGTAGTTGCCCTTCTCTTTCAGCTAAAACAAAAGCAAAGATTTCAGAGTTAAGAGCAGCTTCCATACTAGATCTAAAGGACTCCTCTATTAAGCATGTATGATGAATCATATTATCAGAGTTACTGCCGGATAAAGGTTGTACTACAGTTGTAATGAGTGGATAGGCTGGTTTATGATGATAAAGTGATGTTGCTTTTAAATGATGGCGACGCCTACTCCATTGTCGATAAAGATCCAACAGATTGCATTGAGAGGCAAATGAATGGTCTCCTGCTTGAACTTCAGAAAGGGTCAAAACTGGATGAGAAATTTTACTTGAGACTGTTGTTCATTTGGAAGAATACCATTGTTCTATGGACTTCCAAAAGTTTATAAACCCGATATTCCTCTCAGACTGTGCGATTTTGTAGTTCGCCAACGTATGCACTTTCTCACCTTGCAGGTATTCCATCGCTTCTCGTTGGTTGAATGGTCGATATCTGCCTCCAAATCCAAGTTTCGACATGATTAACAGGGCACCTGACGAAACCGTTTTATCCCCAAGCTGAATGAAGAAAGTTGAGTTTGGAGTATGGGAAAAATGAATTGTGGAAGGAATTAATTTTAGAATTAGTCGAAAATTGATTTGGAGTGAAACTTGGAATGGCAAAGTTAAAAATTTAAAATTTAGTAAGCGGAGAAGGGTACTGCATGTTCCAGTAAATGGTTAGTAGTTCCAAAAGAGAGAAAATTTAGAAGAATTTTGAAGTTTGGTTGAGTCAATGGAGAAAAATGTGGTCGAATTGTCCAATAGAAAAATTTGGCTGGGACATCCAATCACAGTCGAGGACAGGTGACGTCATGAAAGTAGCCAGGATTAGTCAAACTTGAGTGAGTGGGCGCAGCTTAGGTCGATGGAGCTGATTGGTCAAAATTGTTGAAAACGAGACAGGCTTTTTCATTATCCCAATCCAGCAGAGGGAGATATCCTTTATCTCGGGAGTTGATCTTGAAACGAAAAGTCTTCCACCACTCTTTACAGGCTGCTACACTCCAGTAATTTTGGAAACAGTGTCCAGAAATGTTGTAAAGGCAAGGTCTATGAACTTTAAAAAGCTCCAGAAGTTCAGTCTCCAAGCCAGTCTAGTCATTGTTTTGGCCTCAGAAGATGAAGGAATGAATGAATCTAATATCCTCAGAAATTTCTTTGGGATTTAAGTAGGTTATGCTGTCGGAAAAGGCACCTGAGGGAAGCTTCTTGGCCAAGGCCCAGATTTCTTTGAACCTTCATGTTTTTGTAATTTTTTGAAGGGCGATAGGTGGGGTACTCCCTGGAAGGTCAAGTCAAATACAATGTGACTTTTTTGGGCCCACGTTTTCTTTTCTTCTTTGGCATTGGCTGAGGTGATGTTGATGTTTTGTCCTTTGGGTCTGGTGAAACTGATCGTGAAGATGGTGGAGTAGAGTTTGTCAAGCTAGGAACAGGTTGGGGCATTGTGATGGCAGGGGACGACGACGAAACACCTTCAGGTTGTTGAGTTTGGGGGATGGTGCGGGCAGGACACTTTGCTCTGAAATGTCCAGGACTGTTGCAGAGATAGCAATTGCAGGTGATACCCGGGTAATGGATGTTAACTGAAAACTTGTCAATAGAGATGACATCAGGAATGGGCTTGGATTGCACCATTTTAACTTTCCGGGTTCCATTGAAAAACTTTTAACCACCATTCCATTTCTCCCATATGAGGTCAGATTTGAGTTGACCGAACTGACGAAGATGGTCAAGGAGCTCCGAGCTCCTTGACCATCTTTGTCAGTTCAGCATCAGGAAACTGAAACGGGAGATTGTGAATCTGGACCCGGCAACCAGGATCGGCACCTGGAAAAACACGGTAGACAACATGTCATCAAAGGAGAGGCCAGAAACAATCAGGAGTTCAGCAAGCGGGAGGGAGGCCAGTGTAAGTTCAAATCTGGAAGTGTTCCACGGCTGAAGACAATGAAGTCCTACAGCATCGCCGATGACGTGGAAAATGGCATCAAAGACATCAGAAGGGTCAGGTTTGAAAGATCCAAAATTGACCCGAATGGAATGTTGGTGGTCCAATTGTAAAGTCATAATGAAAGCATATAGAAAGACGTCTTACCCCGCCGAGATCAGAACTCAAAGATCTACCTCTGAGGAGTTTGTTTGCTCTATCAGAAATGTGGAAATCACTCCAGATGATTCTATAGTGTCTTTTAATATAATTTTGCTTTTCACCTGTGTACTAACAAATTTGTCAGTATCAACAACATTGGAGCAACTGAGGCATGATGGAAGGCTACCAGAAAGAACTATCTTTATTCCAGAAGAGATATGTATCCTCTTAAGGTATTATTACCCTCCGCAGGGATAACACAATTGCCAAATATGGTCAACACAAGAAAGCCTCCGGGGCGAGAATTTTGTGAGTTTTCGTGGGGGAAATTTATTATACTATAATTTTTGCCACCCACGTTTTAATTACAGCTCAAACTAGAGCTTATGTAATTTTGGAGAAAAAGAGACGCTTTCCCCATCCTGGATTCGAACCAGGGTCC
>QLNU02015360.1:9241820-9264775 GCA_006491805.2 Dysdera silvatica | reverse complement strand
TAGACATTTTGGACAGTATTAGCATTTGCACCTTTATAAGATAGTGTCCTGTCCCCCATGAATTTCTAGATTGAATTTGCTTTGATCAGTGTTATAAATATTTTCGATCCCATAATTAGTGTTTTCTTCTTTAACGGTATTTACAAACTTGACTGCTGTTTCCTTCAGACTACGCTCGATATAAATACAAGAAATTTCTAATTATGGGATCGAAAATATTTATAATACAGGTCAAAGCAGATTCAATCTAGAGATTTTTGGGAGGGAGGACATTATTTTATAAAGGTTAAAAAAAAATATACAAATATTAATACAGTCCAAAATGTCCACTACCGGGTTATACGACACTACCATGATTATACGACACAACCATTAATTTCAGCAAATGGCAAGTTATCACCACTTCTAACTGCATTCAAAGAGTCTAGTGGCAAATTCGAACCTCACATAACACAAACCATGTTCAGACCTGATGATGTATACTTTCTCCCTTCTAAATCTGGGAAGCTCTGAAGCAATCAATTCAAAATATGGCTGAAATAATTTATATATCAGCCACTGAACCAAAATCACTATTACTACAAGATTTGTGAAGTGGTCAATCGCAATCGATTTTGACAGATATTTTAAACCGTGTGTACCGTCTCACCTTGGTTGGCGCAGAATGACCCTGCTGTCCTTGCACCATAAAAATATATTTATACATACAAAATTTATTTATATATACAAAAATACTGCATTTGACAGATATTATTTTGGAAATGAATGATATCAAAGTGCTTACAATTTCTGTTGGGACAACAGATGTAATACAGCCTTTGGATGTATTTGGATTCCACGTTTGGAAAAATTTTGTTAAACAGTTTTCAGACATGGTTATTTTATATGACTAGGGTATAAATTTGCACTTGAGAAATAACATTATAAAATTACAATCACTTATCCATAATCAGTTCTCCTCCCCCAGATTTACAAACCTTTTTATATGTGCCTGGAATAAAAGTGGTTACCTGATATCTAAACTGGAGAAGTTTGATAATCTAGTCAACATTTGTTTTTCACAAATTTAATTTTGTGAAAAACAAATGTGATTCAGTGGTTGATATATAAATTATTTCAGCCATATTTTGAATTGCTTCAGAGCTTCTCCGATTTTGAATGGAGTAATTATACATTATCAGATCTAAACATGGTTTCTGTTACATGAGGTCCAAATTTGCCACTAGACTCTTTGAATGGAGTTAGAAGTGGTGATAACTTATTAATTTGCAATAATTGTCAATAATACCATGTGCATGGCGTCGCGGGCATGTATAAAAGAATTTTTTAACGACTACCATTATTACAGCAAATACAAGCCATAAATATCATTTTTTTTTTTACAGTTCCAAAGTAGCCAATGAAGACACACATTATGGAGAAATTCCATTGCCATTATGGAATGAAACTATTATATGTTCTGTTCTTTAATCAGTAAAACTTAAAAAACCTGTAGATCTGGTAAATGTGTTTCTCTAATATGTTATTGCGTATTAACTTTTAATTACTCTGCATCTGTTTCAATTTCCTTTGTCTTCCTATTTGTGAGTATTTTACAGTTTCGTAATTAGAGACCACATGGCTCATATACACGGCGAATTATAGTGCATGATATAGGGTGACCCACGAAAATCTCCCTGAAAGTAAATATTTATATCTCCAGAAGAAGTTGGCTTAATAATCACATATTTAGGGGATACCTAGAGTCACTGATGGAATATTTTTGCACATATAATCATATCATTTGTTTTTCGTCTGTAAAGCATGTTCACCAACTTTCTCCGGAAAATATACCTGAAGTTGTCCCTTAAGTGCTAGTTCCCCTGCAGAAAAAAAAAATGAAAATTGAACTTTTTAACTCGTTATATCTTTTATACAATTTTTTTACACAGGTGGATAGGCTGCAAAATTTTGTACATTTACGAAATTACGCTATCATGATTTGTTCAGAAGTTATAGCCGAAAAACTAAAATATGGCCGATTTTTGAAAGGGCGAGTTCACCCCTGTACATATTCTTTAGCCAATAAAAGAAAAAATTATCCAATATTTTGGCCCCCCTCTACAAATCCACCAAATTTCATTAAAATAGGAGGGGAACACATGGGTTACTTGTAGTGAAATATTCAAGGAGGTACTGTTAATTTATGGTTTATTGCAATAAAATCGCTTTTCAATAGTGGCCAATTTCAGAACCAGTCTGCTATGAACTGAATTTTTTTTAAACAGGAAGTGGGGAGATAGCCCAGCTATTGGGCTGATGCTTTGCTGGTAATATATCAGTGGCATAACGTCAATCAACATACGTATATATAATAATTTTGTTGTGATGAATGGTATGTTGCTGGGATTTTATCCCAACAGCATGCTTTTTATGATTTCTCAATTTTTTAATTTATTGAGAAAGTGGCGTAAGTATTATAATTTAGAAAATCTGCATTGGCTATTTAAATTTTTGAATTTTTCTCATCTATTCCTTAGGCACTGTCAATGTGTTCTATTGCTTACCTTTGCATTTGTGCATACTATACTGTTTTTAGAGTGCGGGTGTTAAATTATTATTATCTGGCACCCAATCATCAAACTAATGAATACAGTTTGATATTTTGTGGAATGTAAGTATACTTAAATAATTGATGAATTTTTCTTCGGAAAAGTGTATTACAGAATTTTGTAGTTTAAATGTGTTTTACTCGAATTCAAAACTTGCACATTAAGGTGGAAGGAAGGGTGTGTAAAAAAATAAACCGAATATAATTTATCCCCTCACTGTTCTGCTTGATGGTGGGAGTTTTAAATTTGATATAAGTTTAAAGTTAAGATCGTGTTGTCTCTGGTGATTTAGTAGTTCTGTTGGTAAAAGTATCAGAACAGTTACCTGAATCTGGGATAACTGGTTTAAAACCTGACTCTGTCTCGAGGCAATTCTCTTTTTCTTTTTTACCAAAAAACTGTAGCTTGAGCTATATAGATGGATGTCTGAATATCTTTCTGATATATATGTTATAAATGGGGTGTCTACGGATCTGGAAAACCTTGAAAATCAAAGTTTTTTCTAACTGGAAAAGTCAGAGAAATTTGAAATACAAAGGCCCAAGTCAGGGAAATTTGAAATTCATTGTTATAATAAATAACTTATTAAAATAATTTTCCTGAACTGTGCTTTTCATACCACATTGCATACTGAAAATTTTGAAAAACTTGTACTTTTGACTAAACTTCCAAAAGTTACCCTTTTGCACCAAAATTACACGGTGTCCCAAAATAATAAAATGCAAAAGGTATATAAAAAACTTTTTTTTTATCAATCTACAACATTTTTTTGTTATGTTTGCAATTCTTATATATGCCTTTAAGCACCAAAGAAAAACACTTCACTTCGCTGCAAAGTTAATATACAATCAGGGAAAAAAAGAACCTGCTCTGCACATGTCCCAAAATGATAATCAATAGAAAACAAATGCACTTTTAAAAATTAACATTTGGTTGCCTTACCATTAGGTCTAATAGCCTCATATATGATCTGGCATTCCAAAAATTAAATTTTTAGAAAAGTTATGGTGGTAATTTATACCAACATTCGTAAATTTCTTTTTTCAGTTTCACAATGCTTGAGAATTGTTTTCCTTATGTACACCATCCATGTTAGTAAAGATGGATCTTAATCATGTGATGCCCGGTGCGAGCCTAAAATTTGACACCCCCATATTAATTATTTTCGAAATAATTCCTTTTTTTTTGGCACAAGTTTTCTTCTCTCTCTTAGGGATCTTCTTAATAGGCTACTGAATATTATTACAAGGCGCAAAGCCAGGATAACAATTAAAATTTCCTTACAACAAATAACATGTAACTAAACTACAAGTACTTTTTCTGATGAACCACACAATTAAATTGTTTTAATATAAAAATTAAAGCCTTACATGAGTTTCAATAATCTGGAAAATCCTCTGTACAGTCAGACAAGTCATCCATTTTGATGTAGTTTTTACTTTCCTAATTTCTTAATTTCAGTGTCATATTGTGGTTTTGTTGGAACAGGCTTTTCTACTTGCTTATATACTAACTTAATTAAACACACTGTAGCCAAGAATAATTTATACAAGGACTGATTAAAGAAATAACAATAAAAGCATAATGAATTTATTAAAGAATTAAAGTTTAAAATACTTTAAATTTTAAAAATTTAATATAAGTTTTTATAAAATGTTTTTGCACTTCAGGATCATTATGCCATTTTGGCATCCCCCTTGGTTTGGTGCCCAGTGAAATGCAACCGGTTGCATAGCCCTTAATCCATCACTGTGTATTAGTGTACCCCAAGTATTTTCAATCGGATTCAGATCTAAGCCTGTAGATGGCCATTCCATAACTTTAATATTATTGGAAGAAAACCTTTGTTTTGTAGAATGTACAGCATGGATAGTGGCATTGTCTTGCTGAAATATGAAGTCTGATCCACCAAGTATGTTTAAATATGGACGTAAATACTACTGCTCCAGTGAACGCTGATAGTCCAGAGTGGTGTTTTATCTAGAAATTAATGCTATTTCGGACCTTCCATTGAAGCCAAAGCAAGACCAAATTGCCACAGATCCACCTGCTTGTTGTCAGCTGAAGAATTTTCAGGGTTTCTTTCATAAATTGTGCCAATAATACTTTAAGCCGTCGAGTCATCTGAATTAAATCTTTTTCCATCGGAAAAAAGCTCAGAAATCCATTCATTGCACCATCCCTTTTGCCCAATTCAATTGACCTTCTTTATGCAGTGACATTGAAGGGAGTTTTTTGCAATTTCGGGTCAGTTAAAAAACTTGTCCTTGGAAATCTGCTGTAAATAGTTGACTTGGAAGCTGAGATGCCAGAATTACAAATGATTTGCCAGATTGACATTAATTATTCGGTAGCCAATGGCACCATAGGTCGATTGGCTCTATTCAACGTGCATTTGGGGCAACCTGTATTTTTTTGTTTCCAATTCTCAACTTTTTCTTGCCACATTGTATATTACAGGGATAGATCTATTTATCCTTTGTCTAATTTCTATCACTAATAAGCTCTTTGCCTTCAATAATATCTTAAGGGCTTCTGTTTCATTTGTTTTGCATGAGCTATTGCAAAGAACAATTTACATTTGTACTGTGAAATTTCAACCTGCTGCACGTGTTGTACTTCTACAGATATGCAAATTAGAAAATTAGGTATTTGTAATATGACTTTTATAATTGAACCATTTTATTCTAAAATCCTGTATCTTTTTGGGACAACAGGTTACTGTAAATTTAAAAAAAAATTTAGCAGATTTTTCAAGTTTGCTTTATTTTCAAAATCATGTCACATAAATGTGCATATTCCAGTATTCAATCGATATCATAAATATCCAGAATTTTAAAAATATTTGCACAGTGTGATTTTTTATTATCTTTCCATTATCTATCACTTTGGGACAGGGTGCATTATACTTTATATAAAATTATTAAGCCCATATATTTTTCAGGAGAAAATGTTTGTCGAATATATAACTAAAACTTTAAAAAAAAGTGTTTTAACTAAATTATCTAATCTGTAAGAGATTTTGGTCATACCAATCCCCTCTCCATTATATGTAATCATACACACTTTAAATGGAATGGAAGATGAAGCATCAGCTTTGCAATTATATAGTTAAATGCTTTTATAATGAACTTGAAAAGGGCCAAAAGAAAACAATGTAAATAATTAATGCAAGACATTTTAATGTAAAGTAATGCATTTTTTAATACAGTTTTTGAATTTGTAAATTCACTGTAATTGAGTTATAAATGGCTTTGGGGTGTGCATTAGTAAATTTTATTGTCTTTAAACTTGTTCTGATTACACAAATTTTAATGCATTGTGTGTTGTTTACTATAATTAGCGACTGGAAACCGATTAAGATTTGGTCTGGAAAACCTGGAAAAGTCAGGGAAGTTTGAAACAGAATTTGGGTAGACACCCTGTTTAAAGCTCTATTTGCAGTGGCGTAGTGTTAACACATTAGTTTGTTGTGCTGCTAACTTGGGTTCCAATAGTACCATACAGTGTGCACTGTTTTTATGCTTACTGTAGTCTGAAGTTTAGTTCCCTAGGCAACAGAGATTCAGATTCCTTCGAAAGCTGTAGGTCCCGACACAGCATGATCTTAGCTGTCCTTGTGTCGTAAAACACAAACGAAAAGTTCATGTTATCTGTGAGTGATTAATTGAATCTGAGTGGGAACTAAATGATGTTAAATCAAAAAATTTAAAATTTAGTTCTAAGAAATTATAAAAAAATCAAGGAGCTACTAAAAATTGTGTATGATTGAGACAGAATTTATTAAATTCAGTTTTCTGATTACTTCAAATAATATTTTTTTCTTTGAGTGTCGGTAATTGTGACTGACCAGCAGTAAGGAGTGTGTAGCCTTGCAAAATTTTAAGGTTTTGAAAGGGGCCATTCATTATTATTTCTAAAATATTTTATGCGTGTTTTATATTTTATATATAGTCATACATACACTGAGTAATCCCTGAATTATTTCCACCTACCTAATACTTTATAGCTCCTCTTAACTGCAATATAGTAGCCATTTGCCAAGAAATTGTTTCAACAAAGTGTTAGAGATATGTCTAACCATACTTCCTTCTCTAATATAGATTTGGAGGTAATTAGTGTATCAATACACCTTTAATGCCTTTTCAAAGTACCCCGCAAGTGCTCCATGCAGTTGGGATTAGGGGAATTCAGAGACTAATCAATATACCATAGTCAGGTTGATGTTCTTCGAACCATTTCTGCACACGAACTCTCTGGTGATAAGGTGCATTATCATCCGGAAAGACACATCATTATTTGGGTAAAGGTACAACATAGCAAGGTGTACACAAATCAGCAAGCAGTTTACAATATTGGGGACCAGTCATGCATTGTTCTCTATTGTATTCACTACCTGGGGATCGTCACACCCCTAGGAGGCATGAGATGGAACTATAAGGGGTACCTCAAAAAACGAGTGTCCTTGAGTGACCAGTCATGAGTTATCCCTTAGCCAGCTGCCAGTGTGTCTTATGAAGTGGTAGTAAAATAAATTGGATTCTAATTTCTTAATTTATATTTTGATTTAAAAAAAGCCTATTTTTTTTAATTCAATTTGTTCACCCACACTATAGTATGAGGTTCAAAAATTAGAAATCCAACATCTTCATATATGATATCACTTTGGTAGAGGGTACGAACACTAATCAAACATTTCCTAGGAGTGTGGGACAGTGTGTGGGAATTCCTTTCCTGCATGCACCAAGGTTCCACATTTTTTCAAATTAAACATGTCCCCTCTATAGCAGCCCAATCATATATATATATAATCATCAACCATTTTTCAATTCACCGCAGGAAGTAGGTCTCTCCATTATCACATACACACATAGTATGTTGAAAAAAATATGGAGGAATCAGCTTTAAACTTACCATGCTGACCAGACATATTGGCAAGCTGGACATAGAGTTTAACATGGGTTCCGAACCCCAGTGTATATACAGGGTGATTATAATTAAAGTTCAACTTTCAAAAAGCTGTAAAAAAAGAACCACTGCTCAAAATTACCTGAAATTTGAACTGAATATACTCGAAGGAGGAGGAAATGGTATGGAATTAGAAAAAAAATAGTTCTAAATTTTAGCAATAGATGGCGCTTTAAGCATCATACCGTGAATCCGTAAATGGGTTCGGCTACAAGTGACATTTGAATCGCAATACGATAGCTATGGCGTGCGTTACATGTTAAACCAACTGTACTGTTCAATGTGCATGACTGTATCGTTTTCTTTTTTTTTCACTGAAAAAATGACTTCCAAGTTGTGGCAATGTTAGTGGAACCACCGCGACAAGGTTGTACCATGTCGGATGAGGAAACTCGGTTTTTGATTGTCTTCTCTGTAATTTTAATTCTGAGGCCAAAAACTGCATAAAAAGCAACAAAGAAATCGGTTTTTAATTATCGGCAGACTTGCACGAGACATGTTCAATATGCTGTCCACCGTTTTCTCCCACAAGTTGAAACCGATAAACAGCATGTTCCACAACAGATCGGACTGTCTCAGAGGTCACATTGTGAATGTGTTGCGCAATGCGTGCCTTCAATTCAGCTAATTTTTCAATCGGACTACTGAACACAACACTTTTTAGGTAACCCCACATCTAGAAGTCACAAGGATTAAGATCAGGCGATCTTGATGCCCAGGCTGTTGGAAAATGATGGCTGATAATTCTATCATTTTCAAAATGCCTCTTCAGCAGCTGCTTCACTGGCTTTGCAATGTGTGGAGGAGCACCATCTTGCATAAAAATGCTACCCACACATGCATGCTGTTGAAGTGTTGGAATGATGTAGTTGCGCAAAAGACTCTCATAGCGTTTACCATTGACGGTACAGGTAACAGGACCCGCACGACCCATCTCCTCGAAAAAAAATGGCCCTACGATAAACAATGGTGTCAACCCGCACCACACAGTTACCTTTGCAGAATGAAGAGGTATTAGTTCATGTTAGAACAGGTTTTCCATTACCTATATTCTGCAATTCTGAGTATTGACATGTCCTTGGAGATGGAAATGGGCTTCGTCGATCCACGAAATGTTCCATGGCCATTCATTGTCCAATTCCATGTGAGCAAGAAATTCTAGAGCAAAAGTGTGTCTTACTGGCAGGTCAGCAGGAAGCAAATCCTGAACATGGGTAATTTTGTATGAATAGCAATACAGGATGTTTCGTACAATTTTATGCACCGTGTTCACAGGTATGTCCAAAGTTCAAGCAATTCCCCGTGCACTGCACGTTCGCACACCGCTGCTCGTCTTTTCCTGGAATGCTGTGAGCACATCTTCTACTGATATCGAAGCAGTTGGTTTCCTCCCATCTGCCAGATTTCACTTCAAAAGAACCTGTCTCTTCGAATTTCTTAATCATTTTCTCCAGACCCTTGGCAGACATCGGACCACAACCTTTTTTCATACCCTTTACTGTCCTGAACTTCGTTAGAGCTACTGGCGCACAGTCACCGTTCTTGTAAAAGAGCTTCACAAGCAGAGCGCGATCCTTCATTGAGAGAGTCATGACGAGCTTCTCAGACGCTATATGAGGAAAACGCCATGTACCCAGCGTTTTTATAACAAATGCAATGTGTCGTGCGCATGACACGTCTTTTATTTTGCTTGTTACGATGCTTAAAGCTCCATCTATTGCTAAAATTTTGAACTATTTTTTTCTTATGCCATACCATTTCTCCCTTCTTCGAGTATATTTAGTTCAAATTTCAGGTCATTCTGAGCAGTGGTTCTTTTTTTTACGGCTTTTTGAAAGTTTAACTTTAATTATAATCACCATGTATATAACCATCTCCTTGTCTGCACTGCAGTGTTTGTATGCTTCTGGAAAACCGGGAATTGTCAAGGAAAATTAGATTCGGTATAAATGTCAGGGAAAACCTTGATTTTTTTCCCAAAACCTGGAATTGTCAGTGAATTTATTTGCTAGCATGCCTTGCCGCTAGTTACATGAACTTTCCCTACATGAAGGTATGGTCTCCCAATCTGTTAAATAGTCTCAGACATGCTGGTAATTGTAGTTGTTGTGTTATGATGATGTTTTTCATCACACTTTTTTTTTTTGGTGGCATCACTGTTTTTTATTTGTGATCATCTCGTTAATGTTAATTAAATATAAATTTTCTCCACTACTTTGGTGTTTATTTTTTGAGGGAAGGGGATTATGAAAAAAAAAGTAAAAACAGAAGGACTGGAAGTGGGGGGAGGAAGACAAAAGAAATGAGGGGGGATTAAAACAATAGAGTTTGTGGCCACATAAACTATCCATAGCAAGAAAACACTAGATACAGTAGAAGCTCTTTAATCCAGCGTTCTTTGGTTCGGCACATTCTATAATCCAGCATTAATCGAACTGCTCATGCTCGTTTTTTTTCGGGTGGATTCGGGCGTTTGTTGACCTTGTCCGCCAAGTCGGATGAAGGAGGAGACGTGGCAGATGAAACTACAGACTTGTGGAAACAGTCTTCTGATGCCTAAAAACATTTATGAAATTTACAGAATCCAACAAAAGCCATTACTATGCAGAACTCAAAATTTGTGTATAATCTGTAACGATGTTTTGAAGGAAAGATCCGAATCACAAAGGCAACATGTTATCAGAGACTTTTTTAAACAGTAAAGCTTATATGTATTTTTTTCTTGCTATACAGCAACTTATTACAATTTGTTTTAAATATCATTGCACCGTATTAATTTTTCTTTGGTATTTCTTTCCATTTAAACTATATCCGTATAAACTAATATTAAAGTTCGATAGTCTGGCAAAATCGCTAATTTGGCATGACCATGGTCCCGAACGTGCCGGATTAAAGAGATTCTACTGTATATAGTAAACACTTTTTTCTTTTTTATATGTGTTGATGTTAAATACGATGTTATTTGCCTCTTTTTTTTAAAAAAATAAAGTTTTTCTGCTACTTTGGTGTTTTTTTGTCACCCACTCCCTATCGTTTTTAATTCCCCTCATTTCTTTTCTTCCTTCCTTTCATTTTTTTCCATCCTCTTCCGGTCCTCCTAGAGCCCCTAGAATTGTGGGCCTACCCATTATCCATCATTTTGTGGCACACTTTGGGCTTCATAACATATTTACCATTGGAAAATTAATAATCCATTTTCTTCTTTTTACAGCTGCATACCCACCCATTTTACCCTATTTTATTAAAAATAACACACTTGTAAATCACTCAACTTTAACACAGCAGTGAATGAGATCCTGTAATACAGTGGTATCAAAATGGTAGATGCACCAGCTCCCCTTTTCACTGAGGATGTTTCACTGTGGCCGTCTGCAGGTACAGCCTCTATATGCAAGCTTATAATGCATGGTCATACCAGATATTATTCTTGGTTGGCCACTGTTGTATTAAATAACCGACTGCTGAACAGTGGTGTCTGTTGGCCTGTGAAAGTTACCATATCTGGTGTTCACCTCTGACAGCAGTCCTTCCCTGTCATAGATCCCACGGTCCTTGAATATGTTTTGTCAAGTTGGAGGCCCTTGAAAAGTAATTGAAAACTGCCAAAAATGTGGTTGGTCTTTGAAAAGTCCTTGAATTTTTCTCAAAGCCTTTTTTAAAATTTTGGCAAAAGAAATGAAGGGGGGTTTCCCCTTATTTCTGAACAAAGCCAGTAGTGCTTTGGACATGACACCTTTCTCCCCCCCCACTACTGAGCATGGTTAATACAAGAGGTGCAAAAAAAAAAAAATAGCTTTTGCTGGCAGTGTGCCAAGTTGAAAAGGAGCAACATAATTAAACACTCTAATTTCAGTGTTATGCTTATATAGTGTCTTGTATTTTGAATTTTTATATATATTGCAAATGACAATTAAAGTCCGTGAAAAGCATTATTTGGTCCTTGAAAATTCCTTAAAAAGTCCTTGAATTTCATCAGGACAAAAGAGTGGGAACCATGCCTGTCCTTTGCAGTTGTGTTACTGGTTTGTTATGTTACCAATATGTAACCAATCTTGGTACATTTTAACTGCAGCGGCTCTCAAATAACCCACAAGTCCAGCCATTTTTTAAGTTGAAGTGTCAGCTCTTCCTTCTAGCTTCCATTATCAGACCTTTTTCTAAGTCTAATCCTTCTTACCCATCATTCTCAGGCTTTTACTGTTTACTGAATCACCGACACCATATATGTTACTTAAGTCAGAAACCCATGCGGTCCCAGAAATCATGTACTTAGCAGATAACGAAATTTGCATGAGGGTGACCATAATTCAATGATCATTCAGTGTATATGACCATTTGTGTGATTAATTTTGTGCTTCTGTTTATAACTTTCATATGGATGTAATGTTTTTAAGGATGCTGACCCGACTTACTCCTCCACTTTGTTTGAACTTCCTTGGTTTAGCCCACTTGGATAGTCATGTAACAAAAAATTCAAATATTCAAGAAACTGCATATACCAGGGTAAGCTTACCAGTACTTTCTAATTTTTTATATATATATGTTACACCCAAGGAGCGAAAATGCTCAATGTGTGAAAAAAAACGTAGTTTTCAAGAAACAGCCACAACACAAAATTTTTTGTTATGGCTGTTTCTAAAAGACCACAATGCATTCTGACATATTGAAGTTACTATTATATGAAATTCATGTTTGGCTGATAAAGAAAATAACCACAATGTGTTCTATCATCATAAACATGCCAAAACGTGTTATGGTTGTTTTCTTTATCAGCCACGGCTTGATGTGAAACAATTTTCAACCTGTTAGGATTTATGTTCTTTTACCGGTTAATAAGTGATCAAGCTAGAAGTTGGTAATTTTTGCAAATGTGTTTCTAGATAATGTGATAAATATTTTTAATGAAGTAAATGAGTAGAATGACACAAGCTGTGATAGGAGTTTGTTTTTTGATAAAGAATGTTACAGTAAAATTTTAGAAGAAGTTAAAGAAGCTCAGATATTGTGAAATAACCAGCCACTCACTTTACAACATTACTGATGCCTTAAAAAATATGATGTCATGAAGAGTGGTGACACAGGAAACTTACTGAATTGAATCAAAATTTTTGGTTCAGATGAAAAGGGTGATTCACTTTGTGAGCAGTGTCAATTGAATAAAAAGGTACCAAAACGGGGATTAGTTGTTTGTCCAATCCTTTCTGATTACATGAATTCTTGGCGAAAAGTTTACTTTATAGATATGCAGTTTGAAGCTGATAAGATTTATCAATTCATTCTGAACTATCAAGACCATTTAACAAAGTTCACAATTCTCCATCCCCACAAGAGCAAAACTCCTGTGGAAATAGCATATCAGCTAATGGACATCTTTTGTATATTTGGTGCCCCATTCATACAGCAGACTGACAATGGCTGCGAATTTGTGAACAAAATAATAAAAAGCTTGGAAGGAATGTGGCCCAGAATTAAGCTCTTTCATGGAAAGCTGAAACTTTCTTGAAGTAAAGATTCAGTTGAAAGATCCAACCAAGATGTTCAAGATATGCTTGTAGCATGGATGGCCAATAACAGTAAGAAAACATGGTTTGAAGGACTATGATTTATTCAAAACAAGAAAAACTGTGCTCTGCATTCAGGCATCAAAACAAGCCCTCATGAGGTTATGTTTGGAACTCCTCAAAGAATCAGACTTCAGGATTCTCTCCTTCCATCAAAGACATGTACTCTTCAGTTGAAATGGAAGAGGAACCTGGAACAGCTCCTCAATGCAGGAATGGATAATTGTCAAGATGGGGGGGAAGGCCAGTGAACAATCAAGAAATGATGACATTGAAAATCAACCAATGTGCCCCCAGAAAAAACAGCACAGAAGAAAGACAACAAAATTTAATGTGATTTGTGAAAAAAAAAATCAACTGCTCACAAGTGTTCTGTGTGTGATCAGTTTGTGCATGCTATTTGTGGCATACACAGGGAAGACAGCAAAGGTTTCGGGCAGGAAGTTACTTGTAACCTCTGTTAGGGAAGAGTCAACTTAACGTTGAGCAAGAAGTTACAAAATCTTGTCAAGGAAAAGAATCTCAAAAAATATTTCTCTCATAGACTCAAGATTTTAACAAAAGGATATATTGCACAAACATTACGGTTAGGGTGCCTGACGTTGACTGAGGATATTTAGCTCCCAGAAATGTTCTAACAGTTGTTGTTCATGTCAACTCTGATGGGCTTTATCATCTAGGTACGCACTAAGGAAAAACTACTTCAGTCCCTCTATGCTTGCAATGAGTTCACCACTATTGACAGAAACTTCATCAACATATATGATATACCCTCAAGTTCATTATCTCTTCGGTCAGCATCAATGGCAACATCTGAAAGTAAGCAGGGGTTTGTAATTGTAAGAGATACAGTATTGACAAAAAGTCCAAATGTCATTCGAAAGTCAAATATCAAGTGTAATTATAAATGTCGTTCTGACAGCTCCTGCAAAATTTAAGCTTTTACATTATTCTTAATTAGAACTATGTTAAGTGTGTTTTAATCAGTAAATTAACAGCTTATAAGATGTTTATTTAGCTTTCTTTAAAACTTTTTAAAAATCGTTTCACATCGTGTTTACATCACGTTTTGGCATGTTTATAATACCAGAATGTGTTGTGGTCATTTTTTTATCAGCCAAATAACGATTTCACATTATGGCAACTTTTAATATGCCAGAATACATGGTGACCTTTTAAACACAGCCACAACACAGTGACGCAGCCAGGAATTCATTCGGGGGGGGACGCGTCAAACCTTGTTGCATCTTACTACACATGTCAAGTGATAAGATATTGAAATACAGAGAAACCTCCCTAAGGCAACCACTCTCGGTTCCGTGAAGAAGCGGCCGCTCTGAGAGATGGCCTCTGAATGGAGGTAAATTTAGCATTGGGTCTATGGGAGAGGAAGCAAATCTGTTTCCAGAAAAAATTGTTAAGGGAAGTTGTCGTTAAGAGAGGTTTTACTGTAAATCAATTTATCACCTAATAGATTAATTTGTTTAACGTCACATTCGTTAAATAAGAACAATACTGATAACTACTATAAATGAAAGAATAGAATATCCAAACTCAAGTCGTCTAGTCTTCTTAGCCATTTCATTTAAAACCTCTTCAAGGTTTACTTCAATCTCCTTGTGGATATATAGCATAGCCAGTCCATTTAATCTGTACCACCTGTTGAACTTCTTAAAAAAATTTTAAATATCGTAAGGTGGAGAATAATCTCCCTGCGCTACACGTTGTGACTGGAAGTGTAATCAATCATTATCTTCAGAAGTTTTCGTATACTTGAAAATGTAATCGGGATTGCTGCTTGAGTTTCTTTGAATAATTTTAAATGAATTTATTTAATACAGCTTGATGTTTAGGCATATGGAAAAAGTCATACACCTTACCTATCATCCCGATGCAATTTCTGATAAACGTTGAAAGGACATAAATCAGATATAGCCAGGTTTAAGGAATGGCTGCTACACTGAACATACAGAGCATTGGGAAAATGGTTCTTGATATGTAATTACACTCCACAAAAATCGCCACTCATGGCTGATGCATCATCACATTCTTGACCATGCAAGAATTTTATGGCGCCACCAATTGACCTTAGTTTGTTCAAAATCGTTTCACTTATACCCTTTCTAAACATGTCTGTAATTGGAACGAACTGTAGAAAGTTCTCACATACTGCTATATTTTCCATATCAGCATACCAAGCGCATAATGACAATTGTTTGGTACATGAAACATCAGTTGCTTCATCGACCAGGATGCTTAAATGTTTCTCGTTATTGATTTTTTTAGTAATTTTTTTCAAAATTACTTCATTGCATCCTGTAATGATGTCATTTTGAGAAGACCGACTTAAGTCGTGTTTTTACCCGCACTCACTAAATGATTTTTTAGGATATCTTTCCCACTCTCAAGTCGCATTTTTAAAAGAGTGTGAAAGTTCCCTTAATTTTGAGTGATTTCTTCAGAAGAATCAATGCCTATTGAGACACCATCCCTATGACCCCTTAGAGTTATCCCTTGTCTACCACAAAACATCGTAATTTTTATTAGAGAAATTAACGTTAGTCAATTTTCGGTAATTTTACTATTTATGCTTTTATCTATATCATTATGTAATTTTTCTTGCCCGACTTGATTGCAAGGAAGTTTTCAGAATCAAGCTTGCATTTGGCATGATAATTAGTAAGTTGGTGTTTGTTGAAATCTTCTATTGCATGTCTCCAATTACTGTACAGTACTCTCACTAGTTTTTCCAAAGATGGGTCTTGTTTTCCAGCTCCTAATGGTGAGGAAAAAACCCGGTATTTGCAAAATGCACCATCACATCTCTTTGAATAGACAAACCATTCACAATTGTTGAACCAATGGTACTGAAACTTTAATTGCCACTTTCCAAAATTGGTCGATGGAAAAACAAAATTTTCAGTCGTTTACCAAAAGAAGGTTTTCACCTTCGAGAGGAGTAATATGAAAAAGGCTATATATTGTTAGAATTTTTTTTTTCTGATATAGTCTGCTTTTGTTTAAAAGAAATAACAAGAAAAATGGCCCTCAAAGTATATCTTGCAGGGGAATACGAAATGTAACATCAAACTTCCTCAAGATTTCATTTTCTTCTTATGGACATTTTTTCAAGGGGATTTCTTTAACAGGGTTTTAAATTTATATAGTTGTGTTACATTATTATTCATAAAATTTTATAACTTAGTAAAAATGCTCTAAAGCTAATTATATTCATGATCTATTATGACAACTATATAACAAAAGCCTGTACCTTTTTTCCTACCAATAACCCAATGTCATTGGTTTAAGTTGATTTTAGTTGGTATGAATAATGATGTCTCATAATCTATTGGAGCTTTTCTTTCTGCACTATCACCTTCAGAGCATTCAACACTTTTTAACTTATTTTCATTACATTCACCATCTTCTTTTTCTTTCTGTCTTGAAGAAATTGAATATGCTACTCTCACATAACTTACGTTTGTTGCTTTTCATTATACAATTGCTAGCGCAAAAGAATACATTAAAGATACGTGGATCGAAAAACGTAAAGGTTTTATTTTTTAAAACGTAGAGGGTTTTTTTTTCAACACATGCTTCCAAACCAAGACCAGACATCAAGAAATTCTTTTCAAATCTATTTAGCAGCAAAAACATTTCCCTTTCCGAAGGATTTTTCCTTTTAGAAGGGAACTTCCCTTAAACCAAAAACGAAGTGTCAAGTAAAAATTAAATTTTAGCAGAACGAAATTTGTTTTAACGAAGTACGAGAAAAAGTGAAAATATAAATAGCACAAATAAGAAAAATAAAGTAGATATTTTAATCAATATTTTATCTTTTTAATATAAGGCTCTGGAGGGGCACCAGTCCCCTTGGTATCTATCCCCCCCCCTCATTGCTGTGCTGCTGAACACAAAAGTTTGTGTCATGCCTGTTTCTCGAAAGTCCCAACAAGTTGTTGTCATTTTTTTGCACATTGAACGTTTTCTTTCTTTGGGTGTAACATATACACTAATTAAAGAAAACAAAAACTATATATAACTGTTCTGAATTATAAAATATTGATTGATAAAGAGGAAATACAAACTATTAATTTATATGATTGTGCTGCTCTTCTTACGTTATATGTCCCAAAATTGCACTGTGGGTTTTCTGCAGTAAGGCTAAACATAAGGCTAACTGTTCAACATTGACCTCCAGACCACAATACATGTACACACAACCAAGTTTACTGGAAGTCGAATCCTGCCCAACAGGTCTGGAAAAGGTGTCTATAACCACTATGAAAGCATTGTTTTGGTATTTAAATTAATATTTTCCTTTTACATCTAAAGCAAAACTTTTGATCTGATGGCGTGTTATGAGTGAATTTTCCTGTTAAATGAAATGTGCAGGTGTATTACGTAGGTTCAAAAAAGAGAGAACTTCAACATGTACTGAGTGTGTATAAATTAGAGTGTGTTATTTATATAAATTATATATACAGGGTGGTTATAATTAAAGTTTCCCTATTAAGAGCTCTCTGTAGCCCAAACTAATATGATGAATGACATCAAATTTTGTACATGTACTAGTCAAAGGATGGGGAGAAGGATACCATTAAAAATTTAAAAATTTGCCAATAGGGAAAAATATGGCAATGCATGTATCCTCTTCCCTGCAATTACAGAATTTGAAAGATGCATAGCATGTAAAGGTAGCTTTCTACTGTAACAAAACAAATTACTGTACCTGCTACTTGTAATTCCTCAAAAAAGTATGGCCCAGGGATGAAATTTAATGTAAAAGTCACACTGTATAGATATTTTCAACAAATGCAAGGGAATTTGCAGAATGAAGTTTGAGGCTTCTACAGTTCATATTTGGCAGTTCGGGGTATTTACTGTCCCAGTGAGATGAAAATAAGTTTCATCTCTTTAAAGAATGTTTGATGATAAAATACTATCTCCACTTCCATTCTTTTTATTTTAAAATTAAAATTTTTGAGCAATTTATTTAAATTTCTCTCAGTTCTTTCAACAAGTCAACTTTAAAAAACTTAAAATATTATTTTGGATAAGAGTGTGACATTAAGCCTCCCCTTTTTTAAAAAAGAACCCTTCTCCCCATTCCTTGAATAGTATATATACAAAAAATTGTATCATTTCCTTTATTATATCAGGCTACAGAGAGCTTCTGAACAGGGAAACTAATTATACTCACCCTGTGTATACACACACGCTATATCATCAAAAGTATTCAGGCACTGTTCAAATTTTACATGACTGCAATGTGTGAATTTGTAAAATCATATTTCTTAAAAACTCATGATTAAATTGTCATGATGATGAACTGTGTACAAACATCTTGATATTTAGCACCGTAGTGGCTCAATAGCTTATGGGTCACTGGGCTAGATTTGATTTCTTGTGAACATGTTTTTATGCAAGCATATCATAATTTGGAGGTCACATTAAGCTATTAAATCCATATCAAAAGCATTTGATTTTAAAAGTACAAGTTAAAAAAAGTTATTTGATCTTTTTTCTATCAAATGTGTTTAAAATATGTACCTAATTAAGGAGTTTTCTCTTTGCAGATAATGGGACACCTGGATTTAATCCCGTTTATATCAGATTATTTCAACATTTATTTCCCTATATTTATTGTCTTTGTATGTTTGGCAACATATTTCAAATTGGGCAGCAGACTCCTTCACTTTGTTGGTTTCGAACAGTTCGTAGAAAATGATGATATGACAATTGATCTCATTGAAGAGGGTCGAGAACTGATTAAGCGAGGTAATTAAACAGATTTTGTCTTATGTTTTTATTATAGTTGTAGGCAATTAGATAATATTTTAATCTTGTGGAAAATATTGACTAGTTCTTTAAACTTAACCCAGTGGTTCCTGGTTGTCACGAACTGGTTTTTTTTTTTGTGGTGGGGGAGGGAATCACTACAACTGTTTTTAGTTGCAATTATTTTTTACCTTCAAAGGGTTAAACACTGGTAAAATAGCAAATGAAAAAGATCACCCAAGCTTTTGGAGTTGTCAGCAGCAGTCCTCTATCAGGAGTAATGTGATGATGTTATGTTTCTGCCTCTTTTTATACTTGAAATTTCTGGAAAACCCTACATCAGAGCAGTTCCTTCTTCTTTTTGCAAGGGTTTCATTGGGAAGGGTGGCCGCCGGGGGCGGCGCTGTAATCCCAGACAGGACGCTTGAACAGCGTAATCAGCCGCCGAGGCGGCTGAGGGGGAGATGGATTGCCGATCAACACGGCATTCATAGATGCACGTTCACGTAAAGTCGTCATTCAACGCACACCGAAACCAGCAGCCGTTGGAACCGTCACGGGGAACGGCCACGGCCCAGGCAGCA
Organism: Dysdera silvatica; assembly: GCA_006491805.2. Taxonomy (NCBI): domain Eukaryota; kingdom Metazoa; phylum Arthropoda; class Arachnida; order Araneae; family Dysderidae; genus Dysdera; species Dysdera silvatica. The sequence continues at coordinate 9,245,290 of QLNU02015360.1, read as the reverse complement.
GGACCGGAGACACCCCCATGGGCCAGCCGAGTAACCTACAGGAACCGGCCAAGACCGGAAAGGAAGGTGTTTAGCACAGCCACGGAGGCAGCGCGAAGGCGGGGGGATCCGGTGGGATCCAGGAGGTCGGACAGACCTGGTGGCGAGGCGAGGCCTAAACGGCGGCGGGCGAGAAGGAGCTCCTCCCTGAGGTAGCCGTAGGCCGGACACCGCAAAAGAATGTGTTCCAGTGTTTCGTCAGCACCTTCCTGACACTGGAGACACACAGGCGACGGGAGTTGCCTAATGCGGTGGAGGTACTTGTTGGTGAATGCACAGCCAATTCTGAAACGATGCAGCCTGGTCTGTGCCCCCCTTGGGAGACAATCGGAAAGAAAGTATGGCGACTTTCGCACCTCGAACATTGATCGGAAGTGCCCCGTAATGTCTCTTATCAAGAGGTTCACCATGTCACTTCGATAGGTGTCCTTCAGACTCCTGATACGGCAGGAAAGGGAGGGGTTGTGCGGGGAGGGTCTGTTACTGCAGGAACCGTTTACGTCCTCTAGGGCTCGACGCGCCCAAGTGTCCGCAATTTCGTTACCACGATTACCGGTGTGGCCAGGAAACCAACAGTATATCACAGACCTCCCCTCATCCGCACATCTAGCCGCCGCGACCACAATGTCCTGGACAATGGGGCAGACCGGCCAAACAGCAGGATCGGCCTGGAGGCCAAGCAAAGCAGCCTGAGAGTCATAGAAGACGGTAGCATCGGAGCTACCGTGGTGAAGGACCCAGTTGGTGGCTTCCCACAGACCGACAAGCTCCGCCTCCGTGGAGGAGGAGCACAGCGGTAAGTGGAAGCATATGGCCAGACCGATTTTCGGGATCTCAAGCGAGGAACCCCCCTTCCTGGAGACTGCACAGAAGGACCCATCCGTAAATATTTGGAAGTGGGGCAAGTCCAGGTTGGCGATGGAATCACGTACCAGGTCGCGCAGGACTCCGGCGTCCACTGACTCCCTGCTCGGCACTCCATGGAGGGAGGGGTGCACAGTCGGAAGAGCGAGAAGCCATGGAACAGCAACAGGGTCCCGCTGCACCTGCGGCGCGACGTGTAATAGGATGGAATTCCTATAATGACGGGCAATCACCGAACCATCAGCCCTTCTGTGCAGACGTTGGTGGATGCGGTGCTCAGGAGCCAGGAATAGCATCTTACAGAGGACCTTATCCAATCGGCTCTCCATTTGATTGATGATGGGAGGACTGGCGGTTTCCGCCCGCATGGCTGCCGGATTGGCGCGCTGCGGAGCCCCAAGGCAGAGCCTTAAGGCGCGGGACTGGAACCTATCAAGCTGTACCCTAAGATCGGAGCGAAGGGTGACAGTTGCTGCTCCGCCGTATAATACCTTTGACAGAACAAAGGCCCTGTAGAACTGCAGCAGTCTCCTCGGAGAAGCTCCCCAACGCTGACCAGCCAGACATTTGAGCATTCCAAGGCGACGAAAGGAATGATCTAGAAGTCCAGAGACTTGCTTGGACAAATTTAGCCGCCGGTCAAACGTCACACCAAGGAAGCGGTGACACTGCACCCTTCTGACAATATTGCCTCCAATGGTAATATCTTGACCTCGGAGGAAGAGTCTTCTCGTGACCGGGAGGAGAACTGTTTTTGCAGCGGAGATGGTAAGTTCCCAGTCGGAGCAGAAAGAGGAGAGCCGATTGGCGGCAAGCTGGAGCCTGCGCTGGAGAACCTCTGCAGTGCATCCCGAAGTCCAAATGGCAATGTCGTCCGCGAAGATCGAGTACTGAATGTACCCAGGAAGGTAGGCTGGGAGGTCCGCCATGAGGACGTTAAAGAGCAATGGACTGAGGACTCCTCCTTGTGGAACACCCCTCAGTGACCTGGCGGAGGCAGAGAATGTATTGCTCAGCCAGACCTGTACATCTCTGCAGGTCAGGAACGAGGTGATGAAAGCCATAATGTGACCCTTCAGTCCCAGAGCTGAGAGCTTCCGAAGGATAGCCTGATGGCTGGCTGAGTCGAAGGCAGCCTTCCAAGTCCACGAACAGGACCGCAGATGGGATACCATGATACTTAAAACTGCCAAGCGCGGAGGCAAGGTCAGTCACGTTCCAATCTGTCGAGCGGTGGCGCCTGAAACCAGTCTGATAGTCCGAAAGGATCCCATTGACCTCCAAGAAATGTCTCAGTCTGCCAAAGAACATTCTTTCGAAGATCTTCAGCACACAGGAGGTGAGCGAGATCGGTCTATAAGCGGCAGGGTCGGAGGCCGGCCTCGATGGTTTCCTAATCGGTATGATGTAAGCCGTGCGCCAATTCTCCGGAAAGGAGTGCTCCGTTCACACGGAATTGAAGAACCGGAGCAGTTGACATAAGGAGGCATGGGACAGACAAGTGAAAACACTATTGGGAATGCCATCAGGGCCTGGAGTACAGTTCCTTCTGCAACGCCCCATGGCACGGGAGAGCTCTGCACACGTGAAGTCAGCATTGATTTGGAGCGTGTCAGCACCAATGCGGGGCTGCTTCAGTCGTGGAACAGGCTCAGCCCTTTGTCGGCTGACCGGGGTTGGTGAACGCATCACCTGGGCAAGAAGAGAATCGGCCACGGCCTGCGGCGAGCCAAGTGCACAAGCAAGAGCATGCCACTGGCAGGAGGGCACCGCAGGAACCGATATACTACGGATCTTCTTCCACACCAGGCTATCGGGCGTACGTTGGTTGAGACTATTGCAAAATTGCCTCCAACTGGCTCGCCTCGATGATCTAATGCGGCGCCTGAGCTTAGCCACCGTCCGCCTGAGTTCAATGACATCCCTAAGATTGCCGGAGCGCGCAACCTTGTTGCGCAACCGCCTTTGGAGGGCCAATAGGCGGTTGATCTCCGCCGGGTTGCTTGTGCATCCCGGCACGGTCAACCTTATGCGGGTGGCAGATTCCAGATTCGACTGGAGGATGTCCTCCAACAAGGAGTAGTTGGTGGTATCCGCAGTGGCCAAATGCTCAGCGACGGTGTCGGCAAAGAGATTCCAGTTCGTGAACCTCTTGCTACGGGAAACCTGGAGCGGAAGGATTCCGTAGATGCCAATCACCATGTGATCGCTCCCCATACAGTCCGGGAGGACCTTCCAAGACGCGGTTGCGATCAGATGACTTGACACCAAGGTGAGGTCGATGGCAGATGTATAATTTGACCTATAGAATGTGGAGGATCCATCATTAACGACACGAAGGTCCGCGACTCGGCATAGCCTGCGGACAGAGATCCCCGCAGCATCACAGTGACGGCCGCCCCAAGACGGATGATGAGCATTGAAGTCTCCAGTGATGATAACCGGGAAGTTAGATGCACCAAGATTGAGAGCACTCATCAGGGCATGAACGTCGAGTGTGGTGGAACACCGAACGTAGACACTGTATATGATGCAGGGACGGCGACCCCCAATTCGAACACCCACCA
>QLNU02015360.1:9225761-9241720 GCA_006491805.2 Dysdera silvatica | reverse complement strand
CTTTACCACTCGTGCATTATGATCGTTGCTGTCACCATCAAATTAAAAAGTTATTGACTTGATTTGGAGGGGTTTCCTAATCCCAGAACCTCATGGATCCACCACTGATATAGCAAATAAACAAAACACCTTAAAATTAAAATGTAGTACTATTTAACTTTATAGTCGTGTATTTATACCAGCTTTCACATTATTCAACTTTAATTAAGCATCCCTTAAATGGGGAGGCTTGACTCAAAATATACTTATTTAGAAAACCCATATTTCATGGAAAAAGCATTATCAACAAATAAACTAAATCACCTGAAATTTCGCTATATTTGCTAAAAATTATGGAGTAGCAATTTGTAAATTAGGAACTTCACAGAAGACTGCAAAAATTAGGTCAACCCTCCCTGTCCCATACTCTTTATACATAGTGCCAGGACCAAAAAAAAAAAAAAAACCTCTCCAAATTTATATGCTCGGTCAGATACATAGGTAATCTAAAATAATACAAGGCTCAAATTATATAATGCAGAAGTGGTTTTAGGATAGTGCAAACGGTGCATTTACACTGGGCCTTATTTTTTTAGGAGCATCATGCCAGATACATATCATACAATAACTATTGTATAAAGTACTGCATGGCATGATGTTGTTATAAATGCAGAAGCAACAAAAGAAAAATAAACCGGTGAGAAGAAAGATGAACCGGTACACAGTACATTTTTCATGTGCCTTACATTTTAGATTGTGCTTAGGGTCTCACTAATGGGCGTCTTATTTTTAAGTTGGTACTGGGTCTTGCAAATCTTAAAACCATCACTGAGGATAAACATTTAGGAGTCATCCTTGACTCAGGACTCCATTGGAAAATTTATCAAAAGATTAAAGATAAAACTGTGAAGTGTAAGGTACCTCCATCCTGGCATCACCACATTTGGATTATTGGGAGAAGGGGGAATATATCTTCCCTTTACTTCCAAATTCTATTATTCTCGAGTAAAAAGAATAATAGAATAGTGCTATAAAACAATGTAGTATTATTTTTACTTAGAGCTCCTCCTTGTCCTCACCCTCTCCGTTTATCCACATTTTAGATACTTTAGGATGATGCTATCACCAGAATGAATTTGTAAAAAATATTCTCAGTGTTTTAATTGATTTGTAAGAAATAATCTCTATGTTTTAATTTGTAAGAAATATTTTCTATGTTTTAATTGAATTGTAAAAATTATCGTAGACAGGATCATGTCCCCACCCCAAGTCAATGAATGTAGCTTATCCTTCAGTTCCCCATTTAGCAAGATATTGAAGGGCAGGAAAGCATCCCTAAATCCTCATAGGCCGTAACACCTGTGGGTTTATAAATAAATCTGTCTTCATGTTAGACTTTCACAAGTAACCAAAGTAGATATTTTTATATGTGAGCACAATATAAATTACTATCAGCCTGACAACAGTCATAAACCTCAAGACCTTTACAACAATAAATTTCTTTGAAATTGTTGATGAGCAGTCAAACAGCCCCATCGCTAATGCCTGTTTACAAAAAGTCCCATACACGGGTCCGCCACAAGGAGAAGGTTGGTATGTCGGGGGCCAGAACCTTTGAGAGGGCCAATAGTAAAAAGTGCAGAATAAAAAAAATATATATATAGTATATGTATATAGGTCCAGTGCATAACTTAGACCCAGGTACAATATTTTATTGTGGTGGGTCTGCCTATACAGTGAAGTCTACCTTTACCAAACCATACACCATATTCTGTTTATATAGACATAATTATAATTTCTTAGTTAGACTTAGTTTTATTGACGAAACACCGACAAGGTCATGCAGAGTATCATCCCCCCCCCACCCACCACGTGGATCCCTTAATACATATTATTATCTTAACACAATTACATTAAAAAACACAATAAGCATATATAATATTGAACTTCCTTACGCCAATGATATCCCAGTCCGCCATCCCCCTTTGCTTTCAGCATATTGTTTAAAATAAAGTAAATGACATTTTCAGAAGTTAAAAAAAAAATCGCATTTACCTGTAAATCTTAGGAACCGGAGTAGCCAAATCTTTTTCCGCCCTGCATTTCAGTTTGAGACGAAACGAATCCCCCATCATAGCTAGCGGGTCCGGCTCACGAGTGTCATACCCATCAACGTTTTGGGAAAGATCGTTGAACGTTGTAAGCCGCGCTTTACACCCAGTTTTATTGTAGCACTTCCAATATGATTTTCCATTGTCTAAACGTCTTTCAACTCTGTACATGAATTGCTTGTATACAGCAATTCTACCTCCCCTGGTTGAAGGAATAAATGTTACCTGAGTGGCCATGCTCAAACGAATGAAAATGAAAATTAACAGTTTTGTTTATAAAAATACAAAGCAACCACGTTTTTCCGTCAAGGTTTCAAATATACAAATCAAACGAATAAAAATTCAAAAATGGAATGAAGGTTCAAAATACAAATCAAACGAATGAAAATGAAAATTAACAGATTTGTTTATAAAAATACAACGCAACCACGTTTTTCCGTCAAGGTTTCAAATATGACAAGTAGGCGGAATACTAAGTTGCTACGTAATAAAACCATCGCCCTAAATTCCACCGGAAGTTCCGCCCACCTGTGAGAAGCGAACTTCCCCTCCGGGCATTTTGACCAAATGTCCAGGACCCTTTCGATTATACAGCATCCAGATTTCAGAGGAAAATATTGCATATCCAAAAATTCCGGATACCTGATCGAAAAACACCTACCCGTTGAGACAGTGCAGCGAAAACCTATAGCTGCTCCTATCTATAAAAAACAAATTAGCCAAAAAATCAAGGAGCATAGCGCACCTTTGTGACGAAAGTGTTACAACTCAAAATTCGGTGAAAATTACTTAATGTTACAAACAGCGCTGCATTTTGCCATGCAAAATGTTAGGTCATAAGTTATTCGGGTTTCTGCTAGTTGGCACATGTCATTAGATGAACACAACATCCCTCAATTCAACCAGAAACAGTTTTTTGCATTTTCTGAAAATTGGGATTTTTTGAGTTGTAACACTTTCGTTGCAAGGGTGCGATATGACGGAGTTCGATTAATCGATGTGAAATACCCGAATGGAATATTTGAGGTTCAATTCGTTTACTGTTTCAATTTGTACTTCACCCCTGAAATTATCGTGCCAAGGAGAACTTTTCTCCTCATGGCCACCACTCACGCAACAGTATTTTGAGGGTTCGTTACTTACTACGCAAACTGGTCTATATAGGTCGAAAACATTTGACTTTAAACGCAGGAATTGAACGATTCTTCATCGATATAGGTAATGCGACGATTGGGAATTGAACTCAAAGAATACTTTTTTATACATGTTATTTTTAATTAAAAAAAAAAAAAATCGCGAGGAAATCTAATTAAAAAGGTGAGGCTGCACCGACACATTCAATGCAACTCTTATACTGTAGTCTTTCCTTAGACCCAGTTTCAATTGTAATATTAGAAAAATTTTCGAAACAGATGTATCGACAATAACTGTATACAGGTTGAATAAATTTATTTTTTATTCTTATACTAGGAATGTGGGTTTCCTATGTTGTCCCATCCCCATATTAAAGAGGCCCGGGAATCCCCTCTTGCGTCAGGCGGGCGGCGCCGCCCCAGTTAATGCAGACACGATCCCGTTGCCTATGCGCACTGTAGGAACGGGGAAATTTGGGAAAGCCTTATTCCTAGTATAGGTCTAGAGGGAGACGATGGCATTCAACAAAACTGGAATGCATTAAAATATAACACCACAAAAACATTAACAACATACTCTATGTTTAATGATCAATGAAGTAAGGTAAACCCAATATTATGAAATAAGTATAAAATTACTAATCTATTTCAGGAAAAATAACAGTTAACTCATTATTTTAAATTAAAATAAATTACAACGAAGTAGCGAATATAAAGTACATCGAGATATAGATGAATTATTATTTGCGTGAATATTTTTTGCATAAATCGAATAATTTATTAAAAGATAATATTAAATTTAAAATGTCCACATGGAATATATGAAAGTTATTAGTACTTAAAAGTGAATCTATGTGATAGTCAGGGGCCGCCGACTGAAAATGGCCGCATTTAGATTTTTATTTACAATTGATTCCTCTAGCTTTATACAGAGGGTGTTTACACATTTTTAGAACGATTTCAATAGAGGATTAAAAAATGAAAATATTTTGTGGGAAAATGGATCTGGCAGCATGTTATTATTTCAAATTAAGATTATCGTCTGCTACTTTCAAATTCATTTTTCATTCAAAATGGCGCCTGTAAACAAGCTGTGGGTCGAAGGATACGTTTTTGTTCTTTCCGAAGAGAAATATTCTTATTCCACTATTAAAAAACGTTGTGGTATAAAGATCTCTAAGTGCAAAATAAGCAACATTATTAATCGAAAAGGGAAAGACCGTCAATCGAAACTTCCACATAAAAAGAGGACTCCAAATGAATACCCGAACAAGATACATACTGTTGCAAATATTTCTAAAGTGAGATCACTGATAACCAGAGAAAATCCCCCGATGCAGAAATCAATTGCAAACTCTTTAAAAGCTTCTGTAGCAACAGTAAATAAAATAATAAACCAAGATTTGCAACTTAAAAAAGCTAAAAAACATAATCTTCACCGTCTTTTGTCGAGACATGTGGTTCAACGCAAGACAAGTTGCAGAATCCTGTATGAAAATTACTTATCAGAAGATAAATGGAAATAAGTTGTTACCCTTGATGAAGCATAAGTTCACCTAAATCATCTCCCGTATTTCAGCTAATTTTTGCAGATTCTCCCCCGTTCTTTCTATCCCGTATTGATATTCAAAATAGAATAGATTTTTCCATGTATATTTCATTAACCATCAAATTCGCGAAATTTTAACTATGTATTATCGTATGTATTATATAAATTTATAGGTACGATATATTTATTTACTAGAGGCACTCACTGATAATGTACTGCCGTATCAGTGAGCAAATGCATATAGGTTAGAACTGTGAGCCTTATAAATTTAGAACTAATATTACGACGTAGCACTACGCAGAAAAATGAAGAAAGGATGTAAGTCAACATTTAAAGTATAGTACAATTTATTTAATAAAAATCGACGTATGTTTTGGAAGGACCTTCCTTCCTCGTCATGTGAGTACGTATGAAGCATGTGTATTGCTGACGAAGGACGGCCAAGGTCCGTCTGAAACGTACGTTAATTTTCGTTAAATAAATTAAACTACGAAACAATTTTTATCAACGTTTTTTAGGCTCAGTAATAGTAACACCGATGTTATGGAATTGTTAGATGGTGAAACGTTCGTAAAGAAAAGAAATGCTTCCTGCTTCTGGTGGGGTATGATCCCACGATCTTCTACAATCCGAGAAGGTGCTCTTACCAACTAGGATAAAGACGACAGTCATCCGTAGCGCAGTTGGTAAAAGTTGATAAAAATTGTTTCTTAATTTAATCTGCGTAGTGTTCGACTAGTATAAATAAAAGGTTAAGGGTTCAGGTTCTTTTCTTGGTGGGGCTAAAAAGGAGTTTTGAGGGAAATGAATAAATGTAAGTCATAAAACAACAAAGAAAATTTAGTCTAAGATTTAAACTTATACTTACATAGGATCAAAGTTGACATTTTCAAGTCCTTAAATGAGCGTTTCGGAAGTCGTCCAGTCCAATAATCTTGCAACTGCGTTTGTTATCACACAAGACATAATTCGCCGAATTAGCTGATTGGCATCGACTCCTCCGGTAGCAGAAAAATAGTCTACCTTTTAAAAAACAAAAATACAAAATATCAACTATTACATTATTTACAGTTCATTAAAGCATAAAGTTTATAAACATAAAAAAACTATTAAAATAAACAATATCTAATTTAATTAGCAACACATGTTATTATCCAGGGGTCTTTAATCTTCCATAATTTAGTAATCAGATTTACAAAAAAGTCCCATCACTTGTGGGAAGATTTAGAGCAACAGTTAAAAAGAAACATGAGATTGCATCCATGAAAGTTTCACAATATTTCTCGAAAATAAAAAAGGGAATATTAATGGGAGCCGTATTCAATTTTAGTAATTTCCACAATTTCTAATATTTTGGTAAGTTATCGGCTCTTACGCCCGTGTTTTTGTTTTGATACCCCTGGGAAATGCTCACCTTTTTCACGGCAGGGGGGAGGGTGATGACTGTGTTCATATGCACTTAAAATGAGAAAATATTCACTTAAATGCTTTGTCCACTTATTTTAAAAGCATACGGAATATTGCAGACGTAGTTCCAATAGCAGCCCAAGAAAGGGATGGGGCTCCGATCCCCCTTTCCCGATTCGCTCTTGACGGCTTGGTCGGTGCATTTCGAGTTTCTAATTTGTCGAAATACAACGTTTCCTCAATTCTTTTACCACCCCGTAAGGAAACGTTCAGAAACATCGAAAGTAAAATCCGAGGGCATGCACAGTGCACCGTTTCGGAAGGTGCAATTCCAGTTTCTAAGGTCTAACATATTTCGTACCACACATTGAAAGTGATAGAAAAATCATAGTAAAAAAGATAAATGTTTATGTAAATTCCCACTCTTCACCACCACTGCAGCTGGAAGAGTGTCCAAGGTAGCACAGACAATCCGAAAGGTTTCTGGCAAAAATGAATTTATTGTGGGTATAAGTAATTACATTATAAGATGCTTTCACTGTTTGCTAAATTATTATTATTAAAGTTTAAAATTATTTCCAATTTATTTATAAATGCAATATTCTTAATGCTATTTGAAAATAATTATGTAAAATGTTTTTTTTAAATAGTCAAATGTCAACAGAGAAAAAAAATGGTGTACTAAAAATATGTAATATAAAGGCTTTGGTGGATTGGAGCGCCATTTATACATCATTTTTATAAGCAATTCTACATGCGCGAATTAATAATTTCTTTGTCTTCGTAATTACCTAACCAAAACTAATAGGAGATCGATTATAGTGAAAAAAAAAGGTTTAAATGAAAAATGTTTGCGTTTAAGCAAAAAAATTTTTTTTTTAAACGTTAAAAAGCGAAGAGTTAACGACACTGGCGTAGGCAGGGGGTAGGGTGTTGATGAAGTTATAGCTGCTATTGCAATGAAATTTTGTATATTTAACATAGGAATATATGAGTTGTAGCTCTGTAACCCCCCCATTGAGCCTATAACCCCCCTTTATGAACTTTCTGCGTACACCTATGTTTAACGATGCACAAAAAATCAGCAAAAAAATAAAGTTTCTTAAAGAGAGTGCTTATTAATATAGTAACCATCCATGCGCTATTAAATTATTGAACGAAATGCACACAAAATTGACTCAGTTATATAAATCATAAATTTTTGACAGGTTTATTGGGCAGATTCAGCTGATTTCCTGAATGGTGTCCTGCCTACGCCAGCGTATTTAACTCTTCGCTTTTTAGCGTTTAAAAGGAAATATTTTTCATTTAAAAGAAACTTTTTTCATTAGAATCGATCTTCTGTTAGTTTCGGCTCGGTAATATTGAAGATAAAGAAATTATTAATTCGTACATGTAGAATTGCTTATCAAAATGCAAAATAGGTGGCGCTGTAATCATCGAAACTTTTTTACACACACACACACATATATATATATATATAATTTTTTTTTTAGAAAAAATATTTTACATAATTATTTTCAAATAGCAGTAAAAATATTGCATTTATAAATAAATAGGAAATAATTTTATACTTTAATAATAATTTAGCATTATGAGTTCGTTCTTGGTTGTATCTGAAAAATCCTTCTGCCCGCAATTGCGCTGGAGAGTGGGAATTTGGATAAATATGTAGCTTTTTTAATGTGGTGATTTTCTATCACTTGTGTGGCAAGAAATGTACAAACCCTTTTTGGGCAATATGTTTAATCTGAAAATAGTTACGCTGTAGCAAGCTGAACAGGTTAAACCGAAATAGTTTATATACTCTGGAGAGAAATATCTGTCAGTTGCTAAACCTAGGTTGGGGACATGGTTATTCTCATAGATTAGTTAAAGCCAACAGAACACTTGAGCAGTTCATATGTGCCAAAATTGGTGCCACGTTTTTAATGTATGCATCACATGTGATATCATACATATCACATGTGATTCATTCTATGAGACTAGTAAAATCAGACTTGTTCCATTATCTATCCAGGAGAGGAGAAAAAATAAATTCCACTGAGAAATGAGAAATTATTAAACCGTTCTGAATGCATTGCCTTTAAAAAATCAGCAATTCTCTACAACAACATCGCATCGAAGTGTAGTTTGTGCAAGCAATACTCTCTGGATTTTTTTTTGTTTTTTAAACAAAATAAAAATGTTTAGTTTAAAGGTCACCAATAGGTGGCGCTTTAGACATTGAATACCAATGAAATGGATACTGTGCAATACAATTTCACTAACAAAGCTTGGTTTCGCAAAGTCAACGTTTTTGCAGAAACTTATTTCGTACACAGAGTTTATTAATGAATCAAATGAACCCGCCGCACTTAACTTTTTCTGAACAGCTTCATTTGCATATTTATATGGGAGGGTTTAGTATCAATGCCACCTATTGATGACCTTGAACTTAATTTTTTTGTGTTAAAAAAGCCCACATCCAGATAATTATCACACAAACCGCATTTCTATGCTATGATTTGTCCTTTTTTATTAATGTTAAAGTCTTATACTAACTTTTGGTGGACCCCGTACTCACACAATGCATACTTAACTGTTAGCCAAATACCTAACCAAACCTTTCAGTTCTGTACAGTGGTGTGCAGAGTTTGTCATTCTTATTCTTGAAACACGGCGCAGTATAGCACAAATGCTCTTGCATCATAAAAATCAAAACAAATGAAACTTTTTTGAAACATGTTAATGTCAAAACAAGAAATACAGTGGTCCCGCCTTTTTACGAACCTCCAATTCATGAATGACACATTTTTACGAATTATTATTTTGGTTCCTAAAAATATTCTACAGAAAAAAGTTAATTTCTATTTATGAACATGTTTTACGTTTCATTTGATTTACTTTTTTTTTTTTGTTCACGAAATAATTTTTTTATAGTTTTTGGCACGAAACATTTAACAATATGCAGCAAATAAATCATAATAGTTTCCGTGTAATATTTTCGATATTATTAATAATACAGTTGAAATTTATCTTAAAAAATCACATAACACAAATTACCATTACAAAAATCGTCTGGCAAAATATATAAGCTACACCAGTAATATGGGCTGCTCATTTAGGTTGGATGTATTTCCTTGCGGATCCTGGGACCATGTGGAAATATTTTTGTGCCTGCTTACTTTGGAGTGCTGCGAAAGCTTCAACGTCGATACCGTGTATACGAAATCCCATTTCCCTTTACCTACTTACGTTCATGGAGTATCAAACCGCGATATTGGAATATGCTTCTGGAATCCCTTGGTTTCCATGTAAAAATTAAAATGAATTGAGACCGAATAAAAAGCGCCACGGTGTCTTGAAGGAGTGTGAGATTATGATTGATATATGGCATTTAACAGATCTCATGTTCAATATGTAGACCTTGAAGCGAGGTGATGTAATCCAACTGGAAAAATGGCAGGATTGCAATGATCGGTCGTTGATTTATTACTTCCGGGGATCCCAATAATTTTCAGAGTAGGTGCCTAAAGCGTCCAAATTGGCTTATTGATATGAGTGAATTGTGGCAATAATGGCTGATTCGTAAGTGAAAATGTCCCATAACTTCGAATAACTTATCTTGACCGAATGTTAAAACTTAAAGATTTAAATTATATTAAGTTGTATATTTATATGGTATATTTTTGTACTCAGACCGGTACTAAAACCGCCATTGTCATACTCCGAAATATAGAAGAACATCCTTTTGTCTCGAATAAAAACTGCGAATTGAATTTTCAATAGATGAGCTGCTATGCAGAACATATTATGTAGCCAGGTCAGCTGTGGGTAAATATTTATACATTTATTTATATTATGGTATGCGTTATTCGCACATTTTCGTGATGGGTAATAATTTTTTTTAGCATTTTCGAGCAATTCGTTGCATTTTGCGAAAAATGTGACTGCAGCTTAAACCCTGATAAAATGGCAAAATGTTCAGGGGAAAATAACCAACCGCACAATCCATCCCCTAGTGGATTTCTTTGTATTTCCAAAACGCATAGTAACCGTGACACTGACCTGCCGCCATGTTGTTTATATTATTAAGAAAGGAGATACTAACGTCACAAGCCCATCTATAACATTTATCAACTTTCCCATTCATTTTAAGAGGAGGGAAGCACTAGGAGACGAATTCCGCAGTGCCACCGATAACTGTTTAAATTTAGTGCATATATAGTTTAAGAAATTTTTTTTGTTCACATTCATCTATGGGGTTAATTTAAAATGAAGAACATAACCTATTACTAGTGCTAGGATAAGGAGAAATTGGGTATTCAAAACCACTTAAAATTTATATGCATATGGAGAAATCGAACAGAGTAAACTGCTACATCTGTCTAAACATCAGATATGCACACTGGTTTTTCTTTCTAATTTTACCACCTGTTCTATTAAAAAAGAGAGTGCATTTTTTTCAGGCATTTTTATAATTGAACTCTGTAACGATGTAATATATAAATGGTACTTACACAATTCATAACAGATCTAGAACTTGTATCCAAGTTGCTAAAGCTATCCACTATGCTGCCCAATTTATTAAACTCATTTACTTTTTGGCGACGAAGCGAGTTGTGGCTTTTTCAGTTCAGTTTCAGCAAACAAATACAAAGATTCAAAACTGAATCTATTATAGTAGAATTTGTTATCGTGGAACTGGTCACAAGTTTAGGTTTAATGTTAACAATTTATAGTCTTTAAATATCACTGTGGATTTTGATGATGAACTTGATAATTGTAACTTTTCCCGAAGTTCATCAATAGCTTTAAATTCTGCATAAAAGGTGTACTCTTCTATAGATGTCAAGCTCGCTCTCGTATAGCTCTCTTCAAATACTGCATAACTGAACGTTGTCGCTCATAATCTGGCAAAATTCAGGTATTTCATGTCGATGACATATACTGTGAACATACTTATAAAATAGTAGGATGCTCTTCTTATTTTAGACTTGGATATGTGACACATTGACAACAGTACTTTTATGACTGTCGAAGATACACCAGTTTCTCTCAAAATCTATCAGTAAAGTCTAGCATACAAACCTGGGTAAATGAATAGCAAAAATGACTGTTTTGAGGTTATGTTGAAATTGAGATATTATAAAATACAAATTTAAATAATCATTAAATGATAACTCCTAAAATGCCTAGCTTGTTTAAAGAACATAAAAACATTGCTATTTTAAAATATAAAAAGTAACGTATTCAACTCCCTCAAAACCCATAAAACTCATGGGCTCTATATAAAAAACACTTATATATGTAAAACTTGCATTTGTAATGTTTATAGGAGTCATCGTCACAATCTTGTTTCAATGTCCCAACATAATTAACAAAATAATTGCAGTGATATGCATCACAGTAATTTATAGTTTTGAATGCTCTATTTAAAATATGTTTATGGCTTTACATGACTGAGCAGGAACTTAATTTTTCTAGGGCTACAAAAGCAAATGAACAAAAAGTACTTGTCACCAGTAATGGTCAAGTAAGTAGTCATTATAAACAAGTAAGTAGTTGGTTAGGGATTGAATTCCCTATGAAAAACTAGGCTATGATGCCCAAAAACGATTATATTTTATAGCGCAACATGAAAAATTTTAAATTCACTTTTGAACAAGACATTTAGTATATAGAGTAGTTTATTTTATTCATTAACTATATTCATGAAAATTATTAATCTTTATTTGGGTAAAGCTGTAAAACTATAACAATACAGATCTGCATAAATTAATTGATCGCCTGTAATATTAATACATTTTTAATTCAATGTTCTTTTTAATGACATTTAACTGCATCAATAAAAAAATTAAGAATACAATGTAAGATAACGTATCTTTGAACTAGCTGTTGCTCGAAACCTTTTCTTTTCACGTTGTGAATCCGTTTTCT
Source organism: Dysdera silvatica (assembly GCA_006491805.2). Classification (NCBI taxonomy): domain Eukaryota; kingdom Metazoa; phylum Arthropoda; class Arachnida; order Araneae; family Dysderidae; genus Dysdera; species Dysdera silvatica. Next base: position 9,229,619 of record QLNU02015360.1, on the reverse strand, counting down.
TCGTAACATGGAAGCACGTGGGAATCTTACGCTGAAATACACATGCACTTGAACCATAATTTTCATACCACAGCCTAACAAGCTATGTGGTGATGATAGCAATTTTGCAGTTTCATAGTTTTATTTTAATCATTCAAAACAGATTTAAAAATAATATAACAGTTCTGAGAGACAAAGCCTTACTGTACAAGCAAATCGACTTCTCTTGGAGAAAATGTGTGGTCCACTCTTAGATCATACAAGTAACTAGACCGGGTATATGAGTGTGTGTCACTGCTGTCAACATCTTTTGGCTAAGCCCCGCCCTTGTCATATAGGTTGAGGCAACTAGGTTGAAAGGGTTGAATACATACTTTCTGTATGCTAGTGTCAGTTCTTCAGGCAAGAAATAAATACACTATAACGTTGAGAAATTATTCAATAACTGCACTTCGTTTTATTACAAAGATGTACCTTGTGTTTTTGTATCTTATAATTTATATATATATATATATATTTTTTTTCAGACCAGTGAAAATCACAGACCCGCAGTTTGGAAATGCTGTGTCTTCAATATAACCTTTAAGAACAGCAACAATTCAATGAACATTAAGGTAAAGTTTACACCTCACATCAGTGTATTGGAGCAAGACTGAAATACAAGACTATACCGCTGAACGAGGACGAGTCTGATGACTTATTAAAGAAGCCCATCGGATTCACTAAAAACCAACGTTTTACAACCAAGTGTTTTGTTTTTTTATGTCGATTTCTCTGGAATAATTTCCGATATTGTCGATGTTTTATGAATCATTACGAAATTAAAATGATTTTCGCAATTAATCAAGCAATATTTTTCCATATGAATTACATACAAAAAGACTTAGCCATGACTTCACGTGTATAAAATTCTGCGTTTTATCCTCCCAACTTTTACATATATTTGAGTACACTGAAATTAAAAAGCTATCTTAAAATTTAGTAATAAATTTGTTATTTTATATAGCGTATCAAAGACTAAATTAACAAATTTTTTGCTTTGCTCGAACTCTTTTTATGGATAATGCTTCATTTTTGGGGTAATTACAAAAAAAATTATAAATCACCATCAAGAGCTCGTTAAAGTTCCTCTTAGGAAGATATATTTTAAAACATGTACAACTACAATTTGTGGAATGTTTACAAAACTTAACAAGCTACATCTAGGACACCCAGGAATAATTATGGGACAACAGCAAAATGTTGAATATAACTTCCCATTATATCAAACTTTTGTATTTTTCTATAGGGTTACAAAAAATGGTTAAATGTGATTATTTTCCAGAGAAAGGGTAACTTTTTACTTTATAATTAATATTCCGTATATAAAAGTTGCGTGGTGCCAATATTTATTGAATTCTGTTTTTCATATTTAAAATAAGGGACATCGCTTATATGGTCTAAGGGTCACCCTACAAGCTGAACATTAAAAGTTTATTCTGTCAAATTATGCAATTGAATAAAAACAACCTCCAATGCAAATAAAATACAAAGCTGAAAATTACAATTGTTCTTCCTTTAATTTTAAAGATACATTCCTATTGAACATTTTAAAATTTACTATTAGTCTAATTCAGGGTTCTTAAACCTGGGTACCGTGGAAGCGAAGGGTTATTTTTATGTTCATAGAAATATTTGTAAAATTTTTTAATTTTTTAAAAAAATTTTCGTTTTTTTTTTAAAATGTTTAAGTGGAACTTGGGTAGATAAAGTTTGAAATGGCCCTCGAAATGGGGCTGTACATTTAAAAGAAATCATGATCAGCGAAAAATGAGTATTTCTAATCATTTCAATGAACTTTAACCATATTTACATAAAATAGTTGCTAAATTTGATCCCATATTTATGGAATAAAAATTATAAGAGGCACATACGTGTACACCACCTGAAAATTTTTATTTTTTCGGACGGTTTTATTCCCAATAACCAGAATCAATAATTCATGATGAGAATAGAAAAAGTGTGAATTTGAAAAAACAATTTTACTGCCTGTGAAATGAGTAAATTCCACCCCTCTTTGATCATTCTTGGTGACTGCAAGCAACACTAGAGTTCACCATAATGGAGAATAAAAAAATGACAACTGCATTCACTCACTATACGAAACCTGCCACTTTGTTGGGTGAGTGCCCCGAAACATGTGACCTATGACAAGTTTGACGTTACTGGATGCTGCATCAAATTCTTTAAAGAAGTTTCTATAAGCACAGTAAACAAAATAACACGGAATACATAAAATTTTATTTTGGTATAGCATTATTTTTACCCAAGAAGTATTTCAAAATGCTTGTTTTTGCCGTAGTTTTTTTTATACCTTTTACGACTAAAAAAAAAAAAAAAGAGGCAAATTCTAAGGCTTATAATGAGGAGAATTTTTAATTTGGACAACAGTCAATTTAAAGGATGCATTCATCTTTCATCGAAAAAAGAAAAGTAGCTACATGATTTGTGCGTCACTAGATGGCGCTGTAGCAAAAAGTTTTTGATGTACTATACACTACTGTAGACATACTTTCTTTTGTGACAGAACCTACCAGATGGCGCCACCGTAACCACATATTCTTTCCAGTGATTTATTTCAACCAAGTTTACGCCCCGGCTCCCCTAGTCTGGGCCTTCCCCATCACCCCATAGCTACGACCCTGATTGTATCAGTGATTATTTGTTTTCAAATGAGTAAATCGCCGCCTATCGGTGACTTGTATAATTTCTTTTTATTGTGTGAAAATAAACAAATAGAGATATTTCTCGCGCAAACCGTATTTTGATCTGATGATTCTTCGTTTTCTTAACCTTTTCTGAAGTTCATAGGAAATTTTGGTTGGCCCTGTATATACATATGAATATATGGGGTTGTAGCGCTGTAACCCTCCCCTCCCCCACAATCATAATGAATTTTTTTGCGTATGCCGATCAACTTGTAATCTGCGCATTTTATTTCGGTATAGCATTATTTTTACCCAAGAAGTATCTCAAAATGCTTGTTTTTGCCGTAGTTTTTTGATACCTTTTACGACTAAAAAAAAAGAGGCAAATTCTAAGGCTTATAATGAGGAGAATTTTTAATTTGGATAACAGTCAATTTAAAGGATGCATTCATCTTTCACCGAAAAAAGAAAAGTAGCTACATGATTTGTGTGTCACTAGATGGCGCTGTAGCAAAAAGTTTTTGGCGCACTATACACTACTGTAGCTACTGTAGACATACTTTCTTTTGTGACAGAACCTACCAGATGGCGCCACCCTAACCACATATTCTTTCCAGTGATTTATTTCAACCAAGTTTACGCCTCTCCTCCCCGGCTCCTCTAGTCTGGGCCTTCCCCGTCACCCCATAGCTACGGCCCTGATTGTACCAGAGTGATTATTTGTTTTCAAATGAGTAGATCGCCGCCTATCGGTGACTTGTATAATTTCTTTTTATTGTGTGAAAATAAACAAATAGAGATATTTCTCGCGCAAACCGTATTTTGATCCGATGATTTTTCGTCGTCTTAACAATTTCTGAAGTTCATAGGAATTTTTGGTTGGCCCTGTATATGCATATGAATATATGGGGTTGTAGCTCTGTAACCCCCCCCCCCAATCATAATGAACTTTTTTGCGTACACCGATTTACTTGTAATTCGCGCAATTGCTAATCCTATACCGGAAATACATATTCTCTAAGGAAATGGCACACACAGCCTTCAGCGCCCATATGGGGGGAATGAGGGAACAAGCCCACCTAGCCATTCAAAAATTCCATTTGCCCATTTGAGCTAGGTGTTTACTTTCAAAAAATTTACAGTCGCATTTTAAAATAAGGTACTTTTTAGCTCATTACTAATTGTCAAATAG